>CAJGYO010000012.1:76505479-76773711 GCA_904845875.1 Miscanthus lutarioriparius | reverse complement strand
ATCTTGGAGGATCAGTGGCCTACGACTCCAAACGTCGTCAGAAGGTCGCGCACCATGAGGTCTATACGACTGAACCGGCCACACCTGCCTTCCTCCGATGGCCCGAGTCCACCATAACCTTCGATTGGACCGACCACCCAGAGAGCGTCTCACATCCAGGGAGATATCCGCTCGTGGTTGACCTGATCATTGGCACAAAGTGGCTCACCAAAATACTGATGGATGGAGGCAGCGGCCTCAACATCATGTATGCTAAAATGCTCGATGAAATGGGCATCGATCGGACACGCGTTCGCCCAACCGGAGCACCTTTCCATGGCATCGTGCCCGCGAAGTAGGCCATGCCACTAGGGCAGATCGATCTGCTCGTTACCTTCAGGGATCCGTCCAATTATAGGACGGAAACCATCACCTTCGAGGTGGTCGGGTTCCCCGGAACCTACCACGCCATCCTAGGATGACCATGCTATGCGAAGTTCATGGTCGTCCCCAACTATACCTACCTCAAGCTAAAGATACCGGGCCCTGGCGGGGTCATCACTGTTGGCACCTCCTTTCAGCGTGCCTATGAGTGCAAGGTCGAGTGCTACGATCATGCCGCAACAATCGTCGCCTCCAGAGAACTCGCCGCTATCAAGAAGGAGGTCACCGAAGAAGCGCCTGGCCCCAAGAAGTCGTCTGGGTCTTTCGAGCCTGCGGAGGGCTCTAAAGAAGTCCTCATAGACCCTAGGAACACCAAGGAAAAAATGGTGCGCATTGGTACCACGCTCTCCTCCGAATAGGAAAGCGCGCTCGTTGGCTTTCTCCACGCCAACAGAGACATCTTCTCGTGGAAACCCTCGGACATGCCCAACATTCTGAGGGAAGTCGCCGAGCACACCTTGAAGATCCGCCCAGGCTCCAAACTGGTGAAACAACGCCTGCATCGCTTCAACGAGGGGAAACGTAGGACCATCGATGAGGAGATCGCAAAGCTTTTGGCGACCGGATTCATCAAGGAAGTGTACCACCCAGAGTGGTTAGCCAATCCCGTTCTTGTAGGAAAGAAGAGTGGGAAATTTAGGATGTGTGTTGACTATACGGGTCTTAACAAAGCGTGCCCAAAGGATCCGTTTCCTTTGCCGTGCATAGACCAAATAGTTGACTCTACCTCGGGGTGCGAAACCCTCTGCTTCCTTTATGCATACTCCAGTTACCATCAAATCATGATGAAAGAGTCCAACCAGCTCGCGACATCTTTCATCACCCCCTTCGGATCGTTCTGCTACATCTCAATGCCGTTCGGTCTGAAGAACACTAGGGTTACATACCAGCGTTGTATGCTCAAGTGTTTCAGGGACCTCATCGGGCGGATCGTTGAGGCCTATGTTGACGACATCGTGGTCAAGTCCAAATAGGTTGACCATCTCGTTGCTGATCTTGAGCAGACCTTTGCAAAACTCTAAGCAAAAGGCATTAAACTCAATCCTGAGAAGTGCGTTTTCGGGGTCCTGAGGGGCATGCTGCTCGGTTTCATCATCTCCGAGCGTGGCATCGAAGCCAACCCGGAGAAAATCTCGGCCATCACAAGGATGGGTCCAATTCAGAATATAAAGGGGGTGCAGCGAGTTATAGGGTGCCTCACCGCACTCAGTCGCTTCATCTCACGCCTTGGCGAATGAGGTCTCCCCCTTTATCGACTTCTGAAGAAGGCCAATCACTTTGAATGGATGTCCAAGGCCCAGAAAGCACTTGACATGGTTAAACAGCTCCTGACAAAGGCCCCAGTCCTGGTTCCTCCTACCGAGGGAGAATGCCTTCTACTCTACATCGCGGCCACCACACAAGTGGTGAGTGCCGCCCTAGTAGTGGAGCGGGAAGAAGAGGGGCACACCCTTAAAGTACAGCGCCCTATGTACTTCGTCAGCGAGGTCTTATCTGACTCAAAGACCTGCTACCCCCAAATCCAGAAGCTTCTATACGCTGTCCTCATCACCAGGAGGAAGCTACGCCACTACTTCGAGTCACATCCAGTGATGGTCGTGACGTCCTTCCCCCTCGGCGAGGTCATCCAAAATCAGGATGCCATGGGAAGAATCGTAAAATGGGCGCTCGAGCTAATGGGGTAGGACATTACGTATGCCTCCCGAACAACCATCAAGTCCCAAGTGTTAGCTAATTTCATCACGGAATGGACCAAGGTCCAAATGCCACCGGCGGTCGTCGATCAAGAGTACTAGACGATGTACTTCGATGAATCATTGATGAAGAAGGGCGCCGACATAGGGCTAGTCTTCGTGTTGCCCCTTGGGGTATGCATGAGGTATATGGTTCGTCTCCATTTTCCCTCCTCAAACAATGTGGCCGAATATGAGGTGCTCGTCAATGGTCTACGCATTACCATCGAGTTGGGCGTTCGACGTCTTGACGTTCGGGGAGACTCCCAGCTAGTCGTTGATCAAGTCATGAAGGACTCAAGCTGCCATGATGCCAAGATGGCTGCATACTGCTGAGAAGTCCGACAACTAGAAGACAAGTTTGATGGCCTCGAGCTCAATCACATCCTGAGGCGCCTCAACGAGGCGGCTGATGCGCTTGCGAAGGCGGCATCTAGTCGAGAGCCGATGCCAATGGGTGTCTTCACCAAAGACCAACACAAGCCCTCAGTCCACTATGAGGGGTCGAAACAGGCCAATGACGGTCCCCCCGATTCAACCTCGGGGGCTGACCAATCGTCGGCTCCGTCTGGCCCCGAAGTCATGGAGCTCGAAGAAGACCCCATGACAGAGCTCGAACCTCTGGTCGACTGGAGGGTACCCTACCTCGACTACCTCCTCTATGACACGTTGCTGATGGACAAGACGGAAGATTGATGACTCACACGTCGCACTAAGTCCTTTATTCTTGTGGAAGACAAACTCTACAAGTGAAGCCACACCAGGATCCTATAGCGCTGCATCCCCATCGAACAGGGGAAGTGTTTGCTGAGCGATATCCATGGTGGGATCTACGATCACCATGCTGCAGCTAGAACCCTGGTCAGAAACACATTCCGACAGGGCTTCTATTGGCCCACTACAGTAGTCGATGCCGAGCAGATCATGTGAACCTGCGAAGGGTGCTAGTACTATGCTCGACAGACTCACCTCCTAGCCCAAACACTCCAGATGATCCCCATCACGTGGCCGTTCACGGTCTGGGGGCTCGATTGGGTTGGACCTCTGAAGAAGGCACTCGGGGGCTACATCCACTTGCTTGTCACCATAGACAAGTTTACAAAGTGGTTAGAAGCTCGACCGATCTCCATAATCAAACCCAAGCAAGCCGTGCTGTTCTTTCTCGACATCGTCAATCGCTTTGGAATTCCAAACTCCATCATCACGGACAACGGCACACAGTTCACCGGAAAAAAGTTCCTTCGATTCTATGATGAATACCACATCTGGGTCGATTGGGCCACCGTCGCGCACCCCTAAACAAATGGGCAGGTTGAGTGCACAAACAGCATGGTCCTATAGGGCCTCAAGCCTAGGATCTTCAACCGGTTGAACAAGTTCGGCGCACGGTGGGTTGCCGAGCTCCCCGCGGTACTCTGGAGCCTAAGGACAAGCCCCAGTCGAGCCACCGGCTACACGCCCTTCTTCATGGTCTACGGTTCTAAGGTTGTCCTCCTAATCGACCTCGACTATGGAGCACCAAGGATCTGGGCATACGACAAACAGGGAGCCGAGACATCCCATGAGGATGCCATGGACCAGCTGGACGAAGCACGCGACGTCGCCCTCCTCCGCTCGGCCAATTACCAACAGGCGTTGCGATGGTACCACAGCTGACGAGTGCGGAGCCGAGCCTTCAACATTGGGGACCTGGTCCTCCGCCTTGTGTAGAGCAACAAGGACCGCCATAAGCTCTCCCCCCTGGGAAGGGCCGTACGTCATCGCGGAAGTACTCCGACCAGGTGCCTACAAGCTGAAAACCATCGATGGTGAGGTCTTCACCAATGCCTGGAACATCGAGCAGTTACATCGCTTTTACCCCTAAATAAACGCATACTTTCTCTTTTCAGTTCTGTTATTGAAAATCCCTGATCTTTTGTGACATCCGACCCTTGCAAGGGCGAAGGGTCAGGTCTCACCTGGGGGCTGATATGAGTGTATTTACACTGCAAACATTCTCTGTGCCAGCCTCCCTTTCTCACGTTAATGCCTAGGAGCTAGGTTTCTGGGAACAAGCTCTGAGTATAACTGGTCGGACTGCGAGAAACCTACGCCCCAGCGGCTACGGCGCCTTTGCTCAATAGCGTGATCAGAATTGGCTCGCTCGCACTCTAAGCTTTTATGGCCTTAACAGTAGAAAGGGTCAGAACACGCTAAACCCTTCTGTAGAAAGATGGGGGAGAAGAGCTGAAAAGCTATTTGCTGTAACGAAATTTGAGAACTTGTCCATTTTTGCACAAATTCGTCGCTTGGCTCATTTGCCCAACTAAATTCTTGTGCGAGATACTCTCGTACTCTACTCCCATAGGAAAATCTTGTCTCAACAGGAAACACGAGTCAACCAGATGGCTTGGCCACTGCTAAGAAATGGGTCGATCAAATGGCTCAAAACTGCCGCCGAGAGATAAGCACCCTTACTCACTTACATTACATATTAAATTCATCAGCGAGCCTCCAACCCCAGCAATGGCAGGGGATCAGAATCGCTCGGGGGCTGGCAAGAGAGTCTACTCGCTAGACACTTCTCTTTTGCCCGACCCCTCCTTACGTTTAAAAATTGGAGGTGCGGTGTGCGGGCATAAACTTTGAGCAAAACTGGGCGAACCGCTAGAACCCTATGCCCCGACGGCTATGGCATTTTTGTTCACCAGCGTAATCGAAGTCTTTGTCCCCACACTCCAAGCTTTAGCAGCCACCTTCTTGAGATGGGTTTGGACGGGCCTACTTGTAGAATTTCCATCAAGAAGAAGCTGTCAGGTCGCCCAAGCTGATCGAACGGCTCGGATCACTGCCGAGAGATAGAAACAGAAAACTGGGATGCTCGTGTCGGTTACATCGGCCCCATCACGAATGTCGGACCTGAACCCCACACGGACATATCCGGTAAGAGCTCCTAGAACCCGTCACTTGTGGCATCGAGGTAACGTTACCGAGCCCCACTATTTCTTTGTGATCATTCATTCAATCATCCCGTACATCCAAACATTGCACATGCGATTGCTACATCGCAATGCTTCGCGTTGCGTCATGAAGTGGTACTCGTCTCATTCGATATGAACGGTGACGAACCGAGGTTCAAAGGCTGGCCCACGAAGGGCTCGAGGCCGCCTCGCGTCAAACAGAGCCAGGGGAGAAAAATCGAGGTGAGCCCCAACGGCCTTGCCCGACCTCGCTCAAAAGTGGATAGGGACACCTTGACCTTTCTTGTTCGATTCTAACCTCGAGCCAAACCCACAGAATCTCCATCGAGGAGAGGCCAACGGGCCACCCGAGCCTATCGAACATCTTAGGCATCTGTCGGGGTGGGTTAACAAATAGTGGAATGCCACATGAGGGCGCTACCGACCCCATCAGCGGATGACGGACCCAGATTCCACTAGAACATGCCCGTTAGCGAGCTCATTGCGCGTGACACTCGAGTCGTCGAGGCAAGTGTCGTTAGCTCAGCCCCTCCGGTTGTGAAAACCGAGGACAGGGTGACACATGAAACATGGCCGACCCCTATCAGACCCCAAGGGGCTTGGGGGCTTGAGCCGCCCGATCCTAGATCGATAGGCCGAGGTTCGAAGGCTGCCCATGAAGGGCCCAAGGCCACCTCACGTCAAACAGAGATAGGGGAAAAAGCAAATGAGCCTTAGCTGCTTGTGCCCGTCCTGCTTAGAAGTAGACAAGGCTGTCTCAACCTTCTCGTTCGATCCTAGCCTCTAACCGAGCCCGTAGAATCCCCATTGAGGGGGAATCTATTGGAAGGCGGGTGAAGGAGCAACGAAATGGCCACTGAGGGCTTTGTCGATCCCATCATAGGTGATGGAACCGGATTCCATCCGAACGTACCCGTTAGCGAGCTCACCGAGCACGTCACTCGAGCCATCGAGACAAGTGCCGCTAACTCAACCCCTCCGGTTGCGGAAACCACGAATGGGGCGACGATCACAAAAACAAGCCGACCCTCGACCAAACCTCTGCTACGCATGGGGGCTCGAAGAAAAGTTGAACTTATAAGGAGACCGAACGCACGGTCGCAGAACGATAGCTAAAATCCTAAGGAAGGGGTACGTGCGAATACAAGAGTAGTTTCACTATCCTCTCTTCGGTCTTCAGTGACATTCAACCCCAGCAACCGCAAGGGGTCGAACCTCACTTGGGGGCTGATAAAGGTATAAAACACCCTTTTTTTGAAACAGTCGCTGCGTCGGACCTCTTCCTCACGTTAAGGTTAGTGGCAAGGTGATGAGGACATCAACACCGATCATACATCCATGCCATCCACGCCGACACCTGCTGGTCCTATTACTCGTGCTCGTGCTCGAAAACTTAATCATCAAGTGAGTTCCTTCTTGAGCTCTTGTCCATCCTGTTTAGATCTTGGAGACACGTGCACTCTTGTTTTGATTAGGAATCAAGGAGAAGACCGAAAGGGAAAAGGACTCGCGTAGGCTGGATTCGGACTGCAGCACACCTCCAACTGGCGATGGTCGCCACGGTTACATACGGAGTTGGATTGGGGTGATTCTAGACTTGTTGGAAAGCTAATAAAGTCTACTTTCATACGGATCTGACCTCGTACTCATACCTGCTCAGAAGCGGTGTCAACAGTCCAAAAATCACCGAGATGTCTATTCTGTCCAGGGTGCTGCGCCACCTTAAGTTAGCCCAATGGGCTTGTATCGTTTAGAGTCCAAGAGGGACGCATCCTAGGGTTGGAGCACGACCCAAACTCTCTTGTGGTCGTCCTCCACACGTCATATACCCCTTAGCCGCCACCAGAACACTTGGGTTTTGTTTAGATCAAGTTTAGCCATCGCTACTTGCTTGTAGCGCTGCTGCGTCTTGATCCAAATCACCCGTCTCCTTGTCTTGAACCCCACTCATAATAAGATTCAGTGTGAAACCTTCAATTTTATCTTGCAATTTTAGTGCTTGTTTCCTCGTTCTTGCTAGTTCTTCGATTGCTTGCAGGACGGGAGCCCTAGGGGCTGGTTGACGTGCTCCACAAGATCGTGACGGCCTTAGGAAGTGGTGTATCGGTCGCTAAGGCGCGGTCTTGGAAGGCTATAGTCGGGCCGTGAACGTCATCTCCATCCACCAATCGAGTTATCTCACGCCTCTTATCGAAAGATCGACCACAAACCCTTGCGGGTTCATATCAATTGGTAATCAGAGCAAGGTTTATCGGTGAGAGACTTCCAATCCTTCACTGTTTTATTTTTCCTATAGTCTAGAAAAGCCAAAAAAAATAGTAGATTAGTTTCCTGCAATCCTATAGACCTTTGAGCCGTGGCTAGTGCTACCTAGTTAGGGCTTGTTGAATATTCGGTTGCATCGGGTGTGTCGGATTGCTGGTCTTAGTTTATTCCCTTAGAGTTTCGAGTTCTTGTCACTTTCCTATCACAACACGCGCTATCATATAGTCTCTCTGTTGGCCGAATCCAAGTAGGGTTTGAAGTTTGAATCGGACAAGGAATCGACTGTTCTTCTCTCTGCTGGCGAATCCAAGTAGGTTTTCAAGTTTGAGTCGGATCGAGGAATCGGTTATTCCTCATTGTTGGCCAAGTCCGAGTAGAATTGGAAGTTCCAATCGGGACGAGGAATCAGTTCACCTGTGCTACAAATATCAAACTAACCACGTAGCAAGTATTCATATCTAAACGAGTGGCTTACTCTAGAGAGAGAGAGTGTGTGTGTGCCGAGTTACTCTTTGGGAGTGTTCTTGTTCATATAATCAGTTTTGAGTGCCCCTGAAAAAAAATATATATTCAAAAAAAAGAAAGAAAAAAAAAGAGAAAGAAGCAAAAGAAAAGAAGAGAAAGGGGCTGATCTTAGAGATTTTTCGTTCACTTTGGGTGGTGTGTTGTGCTCTCCTTTGTATCCGTGCTCGCGTCTCTAGCACGGTCTAGACTAGGACCAAAGACAAGTCCGCGGTTGAACGATTATTCAGCTTGCTTTTTGTAACTAACGTGGTGCTAGTTCGTTCCTTGTTTCAGCCCACCTATAGCTCCACATATTCTACAACTTGATAGGTTTCGTCATGCACCGATACACTTCATCCATTGTCAGCAGACTTTGTTGGTAGATGACCCTCCTATCGAGCAAGGTAAGAACTGGTAAGAACTTGTGTAACAGGTGGAGAGTGAGCGACTTTGTCAGTAGCTACATCCTAGTAGTTGTAGGGCTTTTATTTCTTCACTTGTCTTCTTGTTGTCTTTGTCTTTGAACCATGCCGTGGTCCGAATGAAGATAACCAAATTCCACATTCGCCTCGCACAAAGGGCGTCCATACAACATTTTGAAAGGAAAGTGAAGTCGCACACGGAGGGACTTGATAATGACTTGCGGTGACAAATGACAAACTTAAGCGGCTTGGAGGCTACGCAGATTGCCGCAAACAACAAGCTTGCGTGTTTGGAAAAGTCCATTGCTAGTGTGGACAAAAGCCTTGCTCAAGCTCTGCTGAGGCGCTTGATGACCTCCACAACAATGATAAAGACAAGCATAAAGAAGAAAAGAAGGAGGAAGATCGAGAGGATGGTAGTTATGATGAAGAATACACAGTGATGCTTTGAACATGATGATCGAGACACTTTCGTGATCGACGTCGCCTACGCCACAACCGTAGAGGTATATGGGTGGCCGCCAACGCGAGGTACACAATAATGATGATGATGCTTTCAATGAGATTAAATTTAAAATACCTCCTTTTGATGGTAAATATGACCCTGATGCATACATTACTTGGGAGATTGCTGTTGATCAAAAGTTTGCATGCCATGAATTTCACGAGAACACACGTGTTAGGGCTGCTACTAGTGAGTTCACAGATTTTGCTTCATTTGGTGGATCGAATATGGCAAGAAAAATCCTAATAACATACCTAAAACTTGGGATGCTTGTTGAAACGAGCCATGAGAGCTAGATTTGTTCCATCTTACTATGCCCGTGATATGATAAATAAGTTGCGACAATTGAGACAAGGTTCTAAAAGTGTAGAAGAATACTATCGTGAATTACAAACGGGTATGTTGCGTTGTAAATTAGAGGAGGATGAGGAACCTGCTATGGCTAGATTTTTAGGTGGGTTAAATCGGGAAATTCAGGATATCCTCGCTTACAAAGAATACAATAACGTAACCAAACTGTTTCATCTTGCTTGTAAAGTCTGAACGGGAAGTCTGAGGGACGACGTGCTAGCGCAAGGACTAATGTTTCAGCAGGAAAGCTAGTTCATGGCAGCAAATAAGACGTCTACAACTCCGTCTACACGTACTCTATGCCATCATCTAGTGACAAGACTCGAGCTGCCCCCACCAATTCAATGGCGAAGACAAAGTAAAAAAGCCGGTGTGAGTACTTCATCCGTGGCATCGACGGTGAGAACAAGCAACATACAATGTCATCGGTGCAAGGGATATGGCCATATGATGCGTGATCGCCCAAACAAGCGTGTTATGATTGTCAAAGATGATGGTGAGTGTTCATCTGCTAGTGATTTTGATGAAGATACACTTGCATTGCTTGCGGTGACTATGCGGTAGTGAGGAACACATAGAAGAACACATTAATGCAGGACGCGAGCACTATGAGAGCTTGATTGTACAAAGGAGTGCTTAGTGCACAAATGGAGAAGGCGGAGCAAAATCAGCGACACACTTTATTCCAAACAAAGTGTGTCATCAAGGAGCGTTCGTGCCGCATGATCATTGATGGAGGTAGCTGCAACAACTTGGCAAGTAGCGACATGGTATGTAAGCTCGCCCTCACCACCAAACCACACCCCCATCCCTACTACATCCAATGGTGAACAACAATGGTAAGGCAAAGGTAACGAGACTTGTGCGAATCGATTTTGCCATCGGATCATACAAAGATATTGTTGAATGTGATGTTGTGCCAATGCAAGCTTGCAATATTCTCGCTAGGTAGACCATGGCAATTTGATAGAGATTCGATGCATCATGGAAGATCAAATCAATATTCGTTTCTATACCATGATCGAAAAATTGTGTTGCATCCTATGTCTCCTGAAGCTATTATGCAATCTGATGTTACTAAGGCTGCAAAAGCAAAGAGCGAGAGCAATAAAATGACAAATCATGTTGTTGATGACAAAGATGAGATAAAATTGAAAGGACGTTGTATGCTTGCTACAAAATCTGATATTAATGAGTTCAATGCATCCACCTCTGTTGCTTATGCTTTGGTATGCAAGGATGCTTTGATTTCATTTGAGGATATGCAACGTTCTTTGCCCCTAACATTGCTAACATTTTGCAGGAGTATTCTCGATGTGTTTCCCATTGAGATACCAGTGGGGCTGCTAATACGTGGGATTGAGCACCAAATTGATCTTATCCTGGAGCATATTTGCCCAACCGTGCGCCATACCATACAGACCAATCCGGAAGAAACGAAGGAAATTCAGCGACAAGTGCAAGAACTACTAGACAAAGGTTATGTGTGTTTGTCTCTTAGTCCTTGTCTTTGTTCCAAATGATTTTAGTGCCTAAGAAAGATGGAACATGGCACATGTGTGTTGATTGTAGGGCTATTAATAATATCACCATTCGATATCGACACCCTATTCCACGATTAGATGATATGCTTGATGAATTGAGTGGTGTTGTTGTGTTTTCAAAGGTTGATTTATGTAGTGGGTACCACCAGATTCGTATGAAATTGGGAGATGAATGGAAAACTGCTTTCAAAACTAAGTTCGGTCTATATGAGTGGTTAGTCATGCCTTTTGGGTTAACTAATGCACCTAGTACTTTCATGAGATTAATGAACGAGGTTTTATGTGCTTTCATTGGGAAATTTGTTGTCGCTCTATTTTGATGATATACCGATTTATAGCAAATCCATGGATGAACACCTTGATCACTTACGTGCTTTGTTTTCAATGCTCTACGTGATGCACGTTTGTTTGGTAACCTTGAGAAGTGCACTTTCTGCACCGATCGAGTATCGTTTCTTGGCTATGTTGTCACTCCACGGGAATTGAGGTTGATAAAGCCAAGGTGGAAGCTATACAAGGATGGCTTGTACCCACGATGGTCACACAAGTGCGGAGTTTCCTAGGACTTCTTGGATTCTATCGCCGTTTGTGAAGGACTTCAGCACCATTGCTGCACCATTGAATGAGCTTACAAAGAAGGGAGTGCCCTTTTCTTGGGGCAAAGCACAAGAGCACGCCTTCCATGTGCTTTGAAAGATAAGTTAACACATGCACCTCTACTCCAACTCCCCGATTTTAATAAGACTTTCGAGCTTGAATGTGATGCGAGTGGAATTGGATTGGGTGGTGTTTTGTTACAAGAAGGCAAACCTATTGCATACTTTAGTGAGAAATTGAGCGGGCCTATTCTTAATTATTCTACATATGATAAGGAATTATATGCTCTAGTGCGGACATTAGAAACATGGCAAAGCATTATTTGTGGCCCAAAGAATTTGTTATACATTCTGATCATGAATCTTTGAAGCATATTCGTAGTCAAGGAAAACTTAATCGTAGACATGCAAAATGGGTTGAATTTATTGAATCTTTTCCTTATGTTATCAAACACAAGAAAGGGAAGGATAATATCATTGCGTATGCATTGTCTAGGAGATATACTTTCTTTGAATCAACTTGATTACAAGATCTTTGGGTTAGAAACAATTAAAGACCGATATGCTCATGATGCTGATTTTAAAGAAGTCTTGCTTTGCATTGTAAAGATGGAAAAACGTGGAACAAATTCATCGTCAATGATGGGTTTGTGTTTAGAGCTAACAAGCTATGCATTCCAAATAGCTCTGCTTGTTGTTGTTGCCGCAGAAGCGCATGGAGGTGGCTTGATGGGGCATTTTGGAGCGAAGAAGATGGAGGACATTCTTGCTAGTCATTTCTTTTGGCCAAAGATGCGACGAGACATGGAGAGATTTGTTGCTCGCTGCACAACATGTCAAAAGGCTAAGTCCTGGTTGAATCCACACGGTTTGTATATGCCTCTTCCTGTTCCTAGTGCTCCTTGGTAGGATATTTCTATGGATTTTGTGTTGGGATTGCCACGGACTAGGAAAGGGCGAGATAGTGTTTTTGTGGTTGTGGATCGATTCTCTAAAATGGCACATTTCATACCATGTCATAAAACTGATGATGCTACAAATATTGCTGATTTGTTCTTTCGAGAAGTTGTTCGCTTGCATGGTGTGCCAAATACAATTGTTTCTGATCGTGATGCTAAATTTCTTAGCCATTTTTGGAGAACTTTATGGGCCAAATTGGGGACTAAGCTTTTATTTTCCACCACTTGTCACCCCCAAACTGATGGTCAAACTGAAGTTGTGAATAGAACTTTGTCTACTATGTTAAGGACTATTTTAAAGAAGAATATTAAGATGTGTGAAGATTGTTTGCCTCATATTGAGTTTTCTTATAATCGTTCGCTGCATTCTACTACGAAGATGTGTCCCTTTGAGATTGTTTATGGCTTGTTACCACGTGCTCCTATTGATTTAATGCCATTGCCAAGTTTTGAAAAGTTGAATTTTGATGCTAAGCAACGTGCTGAATTGATGCTAAAACTACATGAAACCACTAAAGAAAACATAGAGCGCATGAATGCTAAGTACAAATTTGCTGGAGATAAAGGTAGAAGGGAATTGATTCTTGAACCTGGAGATTTGGTTTGGTTGCATTTGCGAAAGGATAGGTTTCCTGAATTAAGAAAAATCTAAATTGATGCCTAGAGCGGATGGTCCTTTTAAAGTGATGCAACGAATAAATGAGAATGCATATAAGCTTGATCTTCCTGCAGATTTTGGGGTTAGTCCCACATTTAACATTGCAGATTTGAAGCCTTATTTGGGTGAGGAAGATGAGCTTGAGTCGAGGACGACTCAAATTCAAGAAAGGGAGGATGATGAGGACATCAACACCGATCATACATCCACGCCGTCCACGCCGACACCTGCTGGTCCTATTACTCGTGCTCGTGCTCTAAAACTTAATCATCAAGTGAGTTCCTTCTTGAGCTCTTGTCCATCCTGTTTAGATCTTGGAGACACGTGCACTCTTGTTTTGATTAGGAATCAAGGAGAAGACCGAAAGGGAAAAGGACTCGCGTAGGCTGGATTTGGACTGCAGCACACCTCCAACTGGCGACGGTCGCCATGGTTACATACGGAGTCGGATTGGGGTGATTCTAGACTTGTTGGAAAGCTAATAAAGTCTACTTTCATACAGATCTGACCTCGTACTCATACCTGCTCAGAAGCGGCATCAACAGTCCAAAAATCACCGAGAGGTCTATTCTGTCTAGGGTGCTGCGCCACCTTAAGTTAGCCCAATGGGCTTGTATCGTTTAGAGTCTAGTAGGGATGCATCCTAGGGTTGGAGCACGACCCAAACTCTCTTGTGGTCGTCCTCCACACATCATATACCCCTTAGCCGCCACCAGGAACACTTGGGTTTTGTTTAGATCAAGTTTAGCCATCGCTACTTGCTTGTAGGCGTGCGTGCTGATCCAGTCACCCGTCTCCTTGTCTTCGGAACCCCACTCATAATAAGATTCAGTGTGAAACCTTCAATTTTATCTTGCAATTTCAGTGCTTGTTTCCTCGTTCTTGCTAGTTCTTCGATTGCTTGCAGGATGGGAGCCCTAGGGGCTGGTTGACGTGCTCCACAAGATCGTGACAGCCTTGGGAAGTGGTGTATCGGTCGCTAAGGCACGGTCTTGGAAGGCTGTAGTCGGGCCGTGAACATCATCTCCATCCACCAATCGAGTTATCTCACGCCTCTCATCGAAAGATCGACCACAAACCCTTGCGGGTTCATATCACAAGGTTTGTGGGAACAAACTCCGAGCATGCCTGGTCGGACTACAAAAAACCCATGCCCCGACGGCTATGGTAACTTTGCTCACCAGCATAATCGAAGTTTCCCTCTTAAACACCTTGGGCCCTATGGTCTTAACGAATAGGAGGGTCTGATTTCATGAGCCCCTTTTTTGAATACAAAAGGGGAAGAAAGCAAGTTCAATCGAACGAAACAAAATTACGGATTTGTTTAACGAAACAAAATTATGAATCTATTTTTAAGATACAAAAGGGTCGGCACTTGTCCACAGATTACAGATAATGTCCATTAGACCCATTTGACTGACTATCCCCTTTGGGGGAGAACTATTTCTTCAACCTTGTCCGCCAGGTTCCACATGACAGGAGCCACCGCCTTCTCTATTTCATCCAGCTCGGAGGCTTCGTAGCCAGGCGCGAAGCCAAGGCTCATCATCTCCAAGTCGATACTCTCAGCATAGTGGGAGTGGGCTATGGCAAAGGCTTGGGTAATCCTAGAGCGAAGAGCTTCCCTCTCGAGCTGGCGCACCCGAGCCGTGATATCCACGGCAGCACAGGCCGCAAGAGAGCTGGTTCCCTCCGGCCGCGCCACCTCCAGGTCATCGAAGACCACCCCGATGGTAGCGCGTAGGAGATCGTGCTCATCACTCTCCGCCTGAAGGATCCCCTATGCCTTGGCAAGCTCCATGACCAGCCCGGTGGAGACGCTCTCGGCCTCCAGCCTTCGGGCTACCATGGCTCCAAGATCGGCCTAAAGGGAGCTGACCACCTATCACGCCTCGTCGCGCTCTCGGATGGCCTGGTCGTGCTCCCCGTGGGCTGGGCCACGCTCCGAGAGGAGCCTCTCCATAGTCTGGTGTAGTTCATCTCGCTCCAAGTACAGCCGGGCAACCACCTCATCGTCCTAGTTCGCCTTCTGTTGTAGGGCCCTAGACCTCTCCTCGGCTCCTAGCTTAAGATCCCGCTCCCTCTCCACCTTAGCTAGGAGGTCGAGGACCCGCTGGCGGGCCTCGACATCCCTCTAGAGTAGCTCGTCCTGCTCCTTTTGGACTCTAGCAGCCTCCTCCTTGTCCTACTGTGCCCTCGCCAACAGATCCAGGAATGCCTTCTTAGCATCCTCCGTGTCCCAATGCACCTCAGCCTCCCGCTGCCGGAGACCGGCGGCCTCCTTGGCCAAGGGAGTCAGCTCGGCCACCCATTGTTGGGCGACAACAAGCTGGGCGCTCACATCCCCATGCAGCCGGGCCTCTTCAGCGAGGCGGTCCCATTCCACCTTCTGGTCATGGAGGAACTGGGATTTCTCCTAGCTACGAGCGATAAGGGACTGAAAAGAAGATCAATGTCAAAACACAAAAATACATGAAGAAAGAAGAAAGCGAGAGGGGAGATTAAGTAGATACCCAGCCAGTAGGAATGATGACGTCACGTAGGATGCCCCTGGCCTGGTTTAGGACTTCCATCATGGCCGAGATCCCTTCATTGAGACTCTCCCGCTCTATGCTCTCGGTAGCATCATCGAGGGAGAAGAGTATCGATGTTGGGTCTTGGGGATCCATCCACTAGAGCAGCGACTCACCCCACGTGGGCGAGCGGCTGCCCCTTGATGTCAGGGCCAAGGGCGACCCCCCGCTGGTCCTCTCCACCACCACCATGATGCCCGATGACCCTTTGGCCGTGTCCCCCTACGTCTGACCCATGTCGGGCGCCGTCACCTGGGCCACCGGTGGCGCAGATCGCACCGCTTCTTTAGGCACCACCATGGCTGCATTCGGCTGTGCCTGGCTTGTTGCAGTCATGGCCACCTCCGCATGTGTTGGTGGGGCCTCGACCGGTGGCGTCACGCGCACCGCCGTCGGTGCCACAAGTGCGAGCGGTAGCTCCGTCCGCTCCGACATCTGCAACGGAATCGCTTCCGCCGTCGGTTGCTCAGCGACCTCCGACGGTGTTCCCTCAGTCGTGGTGCCCGCTTGTCCCGTCGAGGGCACGGGTGCCACCATGAGCGGTGCCTCACTGGCCGATGAGGTAGTGACCTCGGTTCTGCTCCCGCCCAAAGCGAGAGCGACGTCGGGCAACGGCCGCCGCCTCGCCTAAAGGGCAACACTCTTCTTGGGCGCCAACGCCAAAGAGCCGCCTCGTCTTAGGACACTGCAAGACACAAAACGCATGAGTCGTGCTGAAAATAGAGAAAAATGGAGGAGTCAATGACTTACATCGGCGCCGTTGGGCGCAGGATACGTTTGGGGGACGAACCCCTAGGTCCTTGCTCCGCCTCCTTAGGACGGGGCCGTTTGGAGCCCGCCCCCTACTCCTAGGCCGAGGGGCTCACCTCCCTTGCACTTAGGGGTGCAGCGGTGGAGCCATCCCCCTCGCTCGGTACCTCGAGCGCGGCAATAGATCCACCCGCCCCCCCTAGCACCTCGAGCATGACGGTAGATCCGCCCGCCCTTGCTGACACATGAGGCACGGCGGCAAGGCCACTCCCCTCCGCTGACACCTCAGGCACGGCGGCTGATTCGCCTGCCCCTACTTGTTCTAAGGACGGGCCGACGGTTTGGCCCGCCTCCACCATCTTCACGGACTCCCTCCCTCACGCATGAAATGGGAAGGGTCCCTGCATGGATGAGGGGATACCTATTAGTGTATCCTCGCTCTCCAGGTCATCCCACTTGGTGTCGATAACTACCTCATCTTCTTCTTCCTCATCGTCGTCTTCATCGCTGTCGGTTTCCTCCCCGCGCTCCCACGCGCGTAGCTTCTGCTGCTTCTTCCTCCTCTCGTCCTCCTTCGCCTTCTACTGCCGCTCGGCCATGGCGTGGTTGGCCGCTGTCACGATCGGATCCTTCGGCAGTGGAGCCGGAAGATCCGTAAGGATGAGCTTCTTTGGCTGGTTCCCCTATCTCAATATCAGCCTCAAGAGGTTGGGAGTTCAATTAAAAAGGAGGAACAAGGAAAGAAAACTTACGAAAACAATGTATCCCAGTTCCGGCCACATTGGGGGATGCCCTGGCACCGGATATACAAAGTCAAGGAAAGCACCGGCATCGCCCTATGGAGGCTCCATCGCCTCCTTGATACGCTACGCCACTTCAGAGGGGGAGAGTGCTCCCTCGGCGAGCGTCGTCCCGTCGAGTGATGCCCCGGGCACCATCATGTGTAGGGGAAGCGCATGCCTCATTAGCGGCGCCACCCTCCACGTGTGATAGGCACCGATGATCCCCGACCCCTTCACGCCCCTCTCCTTCAGAATTTGGACGGCGACGAGGTGGTCCTAGATCTTCTTCTTGTCTTTCTCCGGGACTCCCCACCTCCTCCACGATTTCGGGACCTCTTCGATGAGGCACCTAGTGAACTCCAGCAAGGGGGCGGCTGCGTCGTTCTTGATGTAGAACCATTGTGAATGCCACCCCTTGTTGGAGGTCGACAGACGTGTCGGCGGGTACTCACTGACCCGGTTGTGCATAGTTGAATACCGGCGCATCCCATCGGCGCATTCAGCTCCTGCTTCTTCTCCCGCTTCTTTAGGTGGGTGACGGCAAAGAAGTACCACCACAGGTCGAAGTGGGGACTAATCCCTAGGAACCCCTCACACAGGGCGACTAACGCCACAATGTGCTAGATTCCGTTTGGATTAAGATGCTGCAACTCCACCTTATAGTAATGCAGCAAGCCCCGAAGAAACTTATGGGTGGGGGTGGTGAATCCCCACTCATGGAAGTGAGTGAAGGATACAACATACCCGTTGGGCGGTGACGGCGCGTCCGCGTCCTCATCGCCGGGCAGCCGCCACTCCTCGGTGGCAGTCCGCGTGCATAGAAGGCTCCATTGAAGGGTGGCATCAGATCTGCACCATGGCTCCATTGAATGATTGGGGTGGATGGATGCGAACTTGACGACAGCTGAGATGCAGATGTGGGAGGCTTAGGCGATTGACGGTGGAGGTTGTAGATGCAAAGGCAAGGAGGCAATGTACGAAACCCTGGGGGCGAACCCTTTGGTTTTATAGGGGTGATGGATGCGAGGAAGGCAACTGTCTGCCTAGATCCCCACGCCTGCCATGATTCGCCACCATGTCATCACGCGGGTTATGCGCCCCCAATCCCTATCCTTTCCCTCCAAAGTCACGCCGGACGTTTTGCCTCCCCAGGCAGACCAGGACTCTTTACTAGTAGAAAGATATAGGTCAAAAAGCATCCCTCCGGCCAAGCCAGGCCCAGGAGTTCAAGGGCTAGCCCATCAAAGGTTTCAACGACCGTCCCCAGGCACCCTTACGACAAAGGGTAGGCCCACGATCGGCCAAAACTCAGGCTCACAAGCTTCACGGGAGTCTCGGCCCATGATCGAGTCTCAGCCGAGCTGACCGTGGACGAGTCTCCGCGAAGGGGATACTAGGGTCCTATTTAAACTATTCGGTCAACAAACCATTGAATCTCACAGCCATATCCGCGAAGGGTCCGAATCACCCGCCGGATGATTCTGTCCGAATCACCCGGGGGCTCGGGGGCTACACCCAATGGGTGCGGTCGCGCGCACCCTCTGGCAAGACGAATCACCCCAAGGGCAATTCTATCCGAATCACCCAGGGGCTCGGGGGCTACACCCGTCGGGATGGCTCGCACGCACCCTCTGGCAAGTCAAATCACCCCCAGGCGATTCTATCCGAATCACCCAGGGGCTCGGGGGCTACACCCATTGGGTGCGCTCGCGCGCACCCTCTGGCAACTCAAATTACCCCTCGAGCAATTCTGTCCGAATCACCCGGGGGCACGGGGGGCTACACTCGATGGGTGCGCTCGCGCGCACCCTCTGGCAAGACGAATCACCCCCGGGCGATTCTGTCCGAATCACCCAGGGGCTCGGGGGCTACAACCATCGAGGGCGCTCGCGCGCACCCTCTGGCAAGTCAAATCACCCGGGGGCTCGGGGGCTACTGTTGGGGACCGAATACTGGGGTACCCAAAGAGGAGGAGCTAATAACCATCAAACGTTGATGCTTCTGAATAGGCTGGCTCCACCTCACCCGATGTCTGAGGGCAGACTCCACATCGTCCGATATCTGGGGCAGACTCCGTCTCACCCGATGTCCGTGGGCAGGCTTTGCCTCGCCCGACGTCTAGGGGCAGGCTCTGTCTCGCCCGACGTCTGGGGGCTGGCTCCGCCTCGCCCGACGTCTAGGGGCTGGCTCTGCCTCGCCCGACGTCTGGGGGCAGACTCTACCTCGCTCGACGTCCGGGGGCTAACTCTGCCTCGCCCGACGTCTGAGGGCTGGCTCTGCCTCGCTCGACGTCTGGGGGCAGACCTCGTCTCACCGGATATCCGGGGGCTAGCTTCGCCTCGCCCGACGTCTAGGGGTAGACTCTGTCTCGCCCGACGTCTGGGGGCAGACTTCGCCTCACCCAACGTCTGGGTGGTGGCTCTGCCTCGCTCGACGTCTAGGGGCAGACTCCGCCTCGCCCGAGGTCGGGGCAAACTCTGTCTCGCCCAACGTCCAGGGGCTCGCTCCGCCTTGCCCGACGTCCAGGGGCTAGCTCTGCCTCGCTCGACGTCCGCGCGCTGCTCCTTCATAACTACACGCGTAGATAAGGCAGGGCACTCAAGTCAACCGCAATACCGAGGACCATGCCCTGCACGCCTATAGGAAAGTACCATCATGATATGACAAGACGGGCGGTTTAAGGCCCTTCTGGGCATGTCATAGCCTGAACAGTGTTGTGGGTGTCGATATTTGTTTTACAGTATTGTGGGTGCCGCCATTGGCCCTCGGGCACGGATCCTGACAGAACCATACGACAACCACTATGGTCGAAGAGAGGACTCACGTCCTCTACAGTGATGGACATGCAGTCACTGCACCGTCCGCTCCTCGTGGGGTTGCGGATCAACACCCCGGTCCATCGCGTCGCCCACCGAGGCGGGATGGGACGTGACCACTCGCTGATCAAGTCAGAGTGTGGCATCATCAACGGTACACGCCCAGCGTGGAGCTACCTCTGGCACCGTCTGCTGTGTCAGCACGGCTGGCTCAGAGGAAAAGGAAGACCCGGCGTGTTCGAAGGACCTTTTTTGCCTCTGTTTTTTCTTCTTCGTCCCATAAGTAATCCCTGCTTCTCCTTGGTCTATAAAAGGAAAGGCAGGACACCCTACTACGGGGAGAGATCAATAGAACACACCACGCACCACATAACACACAGCTGAGCAGCATCCTAGCTGTCATCACCCGTTCGACCTTTCCATCAGAGACTTGGAACCTATCCCTCTCTCGCCCATTTGTACCCCCTACTACAAACCTTTCAGTGCTAATAACACAAGCAACAGCCGCAAACTGGACGTAGGGATATTCTGTCCGAACCAATATAAACTTGTGTCTTTTAGCACACTATCCGGGCCCAACACGCAATAATACAAATTTACTAGTTGGTGTTTATTCGAGACACCGACACTTACGTTTGCAACATATGTGTAGCCACTGTAACATATGCAACATCCAGATAAAACACTTGCAACGTACATTTGAAACATACACTTGCAACATGTGTATAGTAACATATAAAACATACAGATAAAACACTTGCAACATACGTCTGAAATAGATGAAAACATTTGAAACATACACTTGCAACATACGTATATAGCCACCGCAACATATGCAACATCTAGATGAAACACATGCAACACTCGATAAAACATACATCTGAAACGCATGAAAACATACGGAGCTAGATGCTATGGAGTGATGGAAAAATTTGGACCGGCACTCAGCTGCTAATGGTCAACCGTCACGGAAGCAGCAAACGGCGCATGCCGATGTGGACCCACGCTCCTCTCACAAACAGGCAAGCGCCCTGGCCGGCCTTACAACTGGTTAATCCGGTCGTCCAAAGCAGCAGCATTGCAGGCAGCTTGCAGCGGGGGCAACTTGGCCTGGGCGCAGACAACACACAGAGAGAAAAGAGCAGGACGACAAGCAGTAGCTGACCTAGGCGCTAGGCAGCAGAAGGCAAGCATGACAGGGAGGCCTGCGGCCCTGGTCACGTGCAGCTAGGGGCCAGACCGGTTGGTCCAGCCAGCAGCGGACACAGCAGGGAGCCTCTCTGTGGTCACACACATGCACGGTTCTCCACGCGTAGCATGCACCCTGAATTGCACCCCAAACGAGTGACCGCACACGCTCCCATGCACTGCCCTGCAGAAAGGATAGATGCGGCTCGCTTGACTATAACTGCGTGCCCCCCCTTTTTTTTTTTTTGGGTGTCACGCACGCGGGGTTGATCTGTCTTTTAGTCCGGACGCCCTAAAACAAGCAGCGTGCTCTCAGAATTGGTCATCTGCTAACTGCTGTCTTCTCATGGTGAACAAGTGCCTCGTCGAGGCCATCCACTTGGGGCGAGGTTCCTGGAGGTGTAACTTGCGATGATGGAGTTGGATCCATTGAAATCAGCGGATGCAAGCTATAGGATGTCCTTGACGATGCAATAGGACAACTTCTGTCATAAACGCAGCTTCAGGACAGGGGCGACAACGAGGCTAGCCAGGCGGAGTCTCAGACTCTCTAGTGTCTACTGCCATGAATATTCCTACTCTTGCTGTCCTGGTGAGTCCGCGGTTCGCTGGAAGGAGCCAATTAAATCATCAATCCAATTTGGTTCTATCTCTAATTTTTTGAGGCAAGATAATTTTGCTTCAGATATGACATGGCTTTTTTCAAAGATGCAGATTTGTTAGACAAAGACAGTAATACCTTTGCGGCAAACAAAAATCTAGAAGCGCTTGATATTGGCTCAAAGTGGACGGCTTTGTTTCAAGAGGGCGAGAATGATGAGTTGACTCAAAATATTTGAGCTGATGACAATAAAAATCATTTAATTATACAGCTTGGTTCATTATCATTTGATGTCAAGAGTGGCAACATGAAGAAATGAGTTGTGCCATCTAGAACCAATTTGTCGACCAAGCAAATATTTAAAGGAGGAAATTTTCTGAAGAAAAATAGAATGGAAAATAAGCCGGTATACTATATTCAGGTTGGCTTAATCCAAATAGAGATCAAGGAAGAGGCGCCAAGTTGATGTACAAAACTCATGGTCAACTGATTCATCGGCCCTAAAGTTAAACACGCTCGTGTTGCCTAGTTTTATTAACGTGCAATCTTGCCGCCATCATTTTAGTATTTATGGTTGATAAATTAAGAGGTCAAGTCAGACTACAGTAGTATTTTGGGTCTGGTCTCTTTTGGCCTGGGAATTAACGAGTTGTAGCTGGGTCTACCTGTTGGAGTCAGAATTAGAATTAGGCCCTGCATGGCTATATCCAGGGCATCGTCCTTGTATCTAGGTCAGACAAGTTTATTCAGATTTTATTCCCTGTCGAGCCGATCTAGAGGGTCGACTCGAGCCAGGGGGAGAGACATACTTAAGATGTTTCATTAAGAAGATAAATTTCTCACGCAGTTCAAGAAAATCCCCGAATCTTGGCCCCACCCATATACAACGGCACATGTATCCCCGTGAGACGGGACGGCCACAGACATGTACTTTGGTGTGAGACAGACGAGATATTTTTTTTTACCCTCAAGTCTGAAATTCGTCCCATGGGGAATCAAACTTAGGAGCTGAGAGGTGCCGCCGGAGCCATCTAACCAATTAGGCAAGAAGATCTTTGGTCTCTAGAAGGTCAACCCGAGCCCTAGGCGTATAACGCTCCCAGCCTTCGAAAAGAAACCCCCAATAAACAAGGAAGAAAAAAGTATTGTGAGCATTTTCCAATTAGTCATCGTAACAAGAACGCGAAAAGATAGCAAAAAGTACCGTGAGCCACTCAGAACCAGAAGCTGATACCAACTGATAAGGAGAGGCCTGCGATGTCCAAATTTTTTTCAGATCTTTCACGGTATAAATCACAAGAATACAACTTCTATGAATTTCTAGCTCGATAAAAATAATTAATCTCGTCTCCCAAGCTTTCCTCACGTCCGGTTAGGGACAGCTCCAGTAATAAACAAGATGGCTAATATAATCAAGCACGAGCAATAGAAATATGCTCTCGGGACTGTTCATAATATCTGGCCTGTTCTTAATATCCGACTAAACCATGATGGCGGCCAGCAAGACCAAGTATCCAAACGCCTGAATACTTTGTTGAATAAATATATGTGAATCTCTCGGCAGCAATTTATATATGGTTCAAGCTCTCAGAATTATCAAATAAGGTATCCACGGCAATAGGTGTCCCAAAAAGGCAGACCTACCAAACAGTTTGGTTGACTCAATAAGATGTGAACAGTAGCAGATGTATATCATGACTAGGGATAATCCAATTTAGAGAAATAAACCAGTAAATATACGAATAGGTTGTGGCAGAACCGTCCGAAATAACTCATCTTCGGAGGCGCTTGACTTCCACTAGACACTAAGCACCCCGAAAGCAAAACTACATCGGATGGTTCTGTCGAACACACCCCTAGGGAGAACTCGAACAATCCACGTTTTTCCTCCAGAATTTAATAATGAGAACGAGTTTACAATACTTAGTCCATTTCATACATCAAGAATTCTCAAAAATACATTATTACAATACCAAGTTCAGAGTGCAGAATTTAAACAGCGAAATTACAATAAACATCTAACGATAAGATAAAAGGATCCGTCTGTGCCCATCAGAAGAATCCTCCACACAACAACTACTCTTCAAGCTACACCTACAACATGAGTAAATAAACCTGAGTACACAATGTACTCGCAAGACTTACCCGACTAGTGGGAATAATTTTCTGACTCCAAAGAATATTATAAGCTTTATGATTTGTTGGGTTTCCTTTTTGCGAAAAGCCTTACTAGTAGTTAATCCTTATGTATATGTTTTATTAGTAGTCATGATTAGTTCATTAGCTAACCATTCTATGTAAGCACCTGTTCTACTTTTAAGCAAGAGTTGAGCAATCAAATCTATTTCACCATCTTTCATCTTCCAGTTCTTACTACGGTGCTAGATCGTAGACAAGTCGTACCATATTACATGGCGATTCGCGAATCAATGTAGCCCAGCTGGGTACCCCGAAACACACTCCCCGTTTGTACCCCAGGTACAAGCAGGACCAACTCACCACTCTCCTGTCAAGGGGTCCAGGTCTCCGTTCAAACTTAGACTCCAAGCCCCCACACCTGAGTCACGGACTCATTGTGGTGCTTAGACCTCCACCATCCCCGCCTCCAATCAGTCGGTCCAGAAAGAGCCGGAGCCCACGACAAGAGAGCAACGAGCCTTTCCGCTCCCATAAGCAAGTATGTGCTCAGGATAATAAGTCTGTGACCTAACTAGAATCCAATGCAACGGCCGGTCCTTAACCGACATGGATAGGGAAAACAGTGTAACCAAGCTATGCCCCATTGGCCGCGGGACACAACCTCTTACACCCACCAATACCCGTACCATATCTCTGTACGGTCTCCATTTCCATTCACCATTTTATCCTGAGAGTAATATTAATAATCACCTATTGCGAGTAACGGTAGCATATCTCTGTCCGGTCTCCATTTCCATTCACCATTTTATCCTGAGAGTAATATTAATAATCACCTATTGCAAGTAACGGCAGGTTACTCACGCTACCGAAAAACCTAAGCATAGCAGCTATGCGTACCTGTACTAGTAGGACTCATAGGACAGATATATTATACAGGTGGTTTCCATAAAATGCCTGTAACATAAATGCACATCACAGATATATATATTCAGTGATTATTCAAAATAAGGGTTATGCACCGGGGCTTGCCTTGGGCAGGCGGGGTGTCAGCTTAGTCAGTCAGTGGCGGCTCCGGGACCTCCTCCTGCACGAGGATCTCCACCTCGTACTCCTCAATCACCTCCTCGAGACCCACATGGGACTCACACTGGCCTATCTATGGTGGCGGGGTGTCAGCTCAGTCAACGGTGGCACTAGCGCTTGCACCGGCCACATGGGACCAACACTGACCTATCTACGAGGCCTACGCTCACATAGGGTTCGACACGAGATGATGGGCGGTGGTTGCACGAGTTGGGACGCCGTAGAAGGACCTCTCCACAACGGCGGGCACCCTGCGGCAATAGCGATGGTGTTCTGGTGAGCCGCAACAACAACAAGGCGGTAGGGGTAGCGGGTGAGCAACAACAACTCACCAGTGACCTTATCGAGAAGCCAGCTCGGCCAGAGATGACCCGAGCGAGGCTGGCCACATGCGCGCTGCAAGGTGAATGGCGGACCACAAAGGCATGGCCGCGTCAGCGGCGAGGAGGCGGCCCTAGAGCTGCAACTAGTGTGCGCACGACGAAGAGGGAGCCAAAGTGACCTAGTGGTGCAGAGGAATTGGTGCGGGGTGAAGTGGTGGAGGCTGGCCATGGCGTGGGCGGTGACGGGCCTTAACAGCACGGCGGCGGGCAAAGCTCCAAAATTGGAGCTCAGCGTGATGTGAGTCTAGGTGGGGTGGGGTCGGTTGGAGAGGGGGCGTGAAGGCGGAGTCACAAGCACGAGGAATTGGTGAGAGGTGCTCGCTCTCTGGCTTCACCGTAACGCGATGCAACGGCGGCAAAAAATAGAGGGGGAAAGAGGGAAAGAGAGAGATGGCGCGGCAGGTGGGCTCGGCACATCTACGCCTTGGTGGGACGCAAGCGGCGGGAATGGGAGGCCCACACACCGACGCTATGGACAATGTGTGCCCGTGTTGAACCGGCGTGGCCCATGCGCCGTTGTGCCATAAATGACATGGCGACGGCGGCTCGCCCACGTGCGCACGACAGAGGCGACACACACAGGGCCGACAACAGTGTAGAGGTGCAGTGGATCAGCGTGGACGCGACGACGATGCGACGGCAGTGGCAGCATCGTGATGCGAGTAGTGACGACAGTGCGGACGCTATGGCAGTGTAGCATGGCCATGGTAGCACCCAAGACGGCGGCGTGAGGCAGAGCAGTAGGGCGCGGGGCCATCGGCTAGCTATGGCCGGCCTTGGCCAAGGCCAGGTGGCTCGACCGGCCAAGCGTGGCGGCACGACTGACAGCGCGGGACACGGCCATGTGCGCGGCGTGAGAAGATCGCACGGTGACCGCGCACCTGGCACCAACCAACCCGAGACAGTGACACACATGAATTTTAAAGCGTTCAACACGACCAAACGGTTGCTTTAGGACCTAAACCATCTTCACCACATTCAAGATGGCATATGGAACTACGAAATCGAATATAACACTACACCACTCTTTAACCCAATCTCTCACAACAAATTGCTAAACATAGCAATGTCTAGTTGTTGGCAGACTTAAAAATTTCTTAAGTTTTTGAGCTGAATTTGATTTCCATTTACGATTTCTAAGCTAGTGGAAATATTAGCTAGTAATATCATTTTTTGACCGCAAGTATTTCATTGTCATCTACAAAGTTTGTACTTCAAACTTTATTTATGTATCACATACATGTTCTATAGCATTTTTGCTTAATAAAAATTGGTTTTAAACCCTAAGTGATATAACATGACTTATCGAAGCAACTTTCGTTTCGCATTTTAGTTGATCATTTTGAGTTACGGAAATTGATCTACACACTTTATTACATGCATTAGCATATAAACATGATGCTAATGACATGTTTTAGTAAATGATTTACTGTAACACCCTCGGTGTTACACTGTACAGTCTTTTGCTAAAACACTGCATGAGCATCATACTTATGTGTAAATGTGTGTAATATAGGTTGTAAAGCAATATACGTAACTTGAAACGTTCATTGGAAATGCGAAACGAATGTTATATTTCATGTGGCGTTGTGTCACTTAGGGTTCTAGACGAATTTTTATTGAACAAAAATGCTATAGAACGCATACCCGGCACTTTAATAAAATTTGTAGTACAAACTTCGTAGGTGGCGATAAAGTACTTGAGCTCGAGAACTAGATTCGCTCGATAGCTTACTTAATGGCTTGGAAATTGAAGTTGACGCGAATCCGAACAAAAACTTAGTCATTTTCTTAAGTCGGAAAATGGGTCGATGAAGCTAAGTTTGGGAATTTTTACAGGAGAATTGGGTTAAGTAGTGGTGTGGTCTTAGGGTTTGCTTTAGTAATTTGATATACCATCTTGAGCGTAAAATAGTTGGTTTAGCAATTGAAGCATTGAGGTGGGTTTTGGGGCAACTTTAAAAATCGTGCATGGCACGTTCCGGCCGGTGTCAGCGTCTGGACGCGGTCACTGTCTCAGTTGTGCTCAGCATCGCAGCTCTGGCTTGCCCAGCCACGCACCCGCGCCACCGCTGCCACGCCCTGACGCGCGCACCCGCACCACCACTGCCGCGCTCGTGCAAGCACACGCACGTGCACAGCCGCGCGGACCCGCACCGCCGTTGACACGCACTGACATGCGAAGCACGCACGAGCACGCCGTGCCCGGTGGCCTAACCGCTCAGCCACCACCGCCGTTGTCGCGGGTCCGCTGCTCTGGCTGGCCGCTGTAGTCGCTTTACCATGTGGCTGACCCCCACGCGTCACGCCACTGCACTGCTGCTAGCCGCGGCCATTTGCATGAGGTCACCCTCGTGCGCCCTGCCACCGCCATCGTGTCTGCCTGGCCACGCTGCCGCCTCACGCCAGTCGGGCAGTACCATGCCTGCGTGGCCACATTTGGCATTGCCCGCACGTCGCCTTGCCTCGCCTGCCTTGCCATCGCGTCGGCGCTCGATGACGCAGAGTTGCTGCCTCCTTTGACCGACGCCATGTCTGCGGCGCGCTGGGCCGAGCCACCATCGGTAGTTTGTGAATTATGGCTGTGCGGCCCACCGTCCTGAGTCCGTTGGTCGTTTCCCCTTCGCCCTATAGCCGTACGCATTGTGCACCGATTGACAGCCATGTCCCGCCATGGCAACGTCCCGCCAAGCAACGCCGGTCGTCCCCTGTTCCTCTGCCGCCTTGGTCACCTGTCCGACGCTTGCAATTCAACCTGGTGAAGCCACCTCAGTTCAATTAACCCTGTCTGCAACTCTGTCGTGTAGCCAACCAACCGCCCGACCCCACCTTGCAGCGAGCCTCGCCATGCCATGCTCCAATTCGGAGTTTTCCCTCGCCGGGTCATTAAGACCGCCGTGGCACACATTGAAGGCAAGCTCCTTTCCAATGCAGCTCGTGTCAGTTCATTGCACTGCTAGCTTCGCCTCCGCCTCCTCGTCTATAACACCTCGGGTGTTTAAAATACTAAAACCTGACATGTCATCATATGCATTGCAAAGCATTTGGCATTTGGTGAAAACTTTGAGATGCATACACTAAAACAAGTTTATATTCATGTGGTATGTGTTGAATTGTATTGGTTGACTCTAGTTCAAAGTTTGTTTGGATTTTGAATTTTTCGAGAAAACCCCGCTTTTCAGCATTTAAATCCTACCCTGAAAATCCATTTCAAAATCTAAGCATAATTTGGGGTTGATCCCAAAAGCAAAGGTGTAGAGCTTGGCAAGTTATGCAAAGTTTGTTTTGGAGTTTTTCAGTTGTTTAGAAAATTTTGAGTAATTCAAAAGGCGTAATTAATTAAATTTCCTATTCAAATTCAAAAGTTCATTTCAAAATCTAGACCGAATTAGGAGATGGTTATAGAAGCAAAGTAGTAGAACTTTCGATTTTGAACAACTTTTGTTTTTGGAGATTTTGAGTTGTTATGAAAATTTGAGAGTAATTTAAGAATTTTGGCGTATGGTAATTTTGTAATTTCTATGAACAAAGTTCACCGCCTAAGCTACATTGCCGTCGGACCTTCTTCACGTTCCAGCGCGTCGTGGCCATCCTTGATGTCGCTACCGGCACGGAAACGGCTCTCCGTCGTGGGCTTCCTTGAGCTTCACACCCGCTTATAAGTACCAAGACGTCGTCATCGCTGCTTTTTCTTCTTCCTTTGTTTTCACCACCGCCGTTGTCATCGCTCCAACAAGCTCGCATCGTCTCCCCAGCGCTGTTGCCATCTCGGTAAAGGCCGTCCTAGTTCCTTCTTTTCCTTGCGAATCCAGCCAGCTAACTCGCTGTCCACGTCTTTCTTCCTTGAGGTCAGCAACTTCACCGCTGCGGGCATGTCATCGTGGCCAGAGCCCTTCGGTGAGCCGTTGTCTGTAATCAGTGTACTTACGGCTTTGTTTCGATGCTGTAGTACTTAGTCAGTTGTTGTTTACTCATTTTGATCACTGCAGTCACCGGTTCTCCCTCACCGACGATCTTTGCTCCGCATAGTTCACCGTAGTGGTCGGATAGTTCACCGTAGTGGTCGGATAGTTCACCGTAGTGGTCGGATAGTTCACCGTAGTGGTCGGATAGTTCACCATAGTGATCGGTGCTGGCGTGGTCACATCAGTTACGAATATGGTTTGGTTAGTTTGGTTTGTAACTGTACTGCGAAGGAAAATTGTATCCAATTTATTAATTTTTGCATCCATCATCGAGCATCATGTTTCATATTCCGCATCATGTTAAACATGGCAATGTTACTACGTGTAGTAAACGAAGGTGAACACGTGGTAGTTAACCAAGTTGCGGAGGAGGTTGATCTGTCTGTTGAGGTCGGATCGAAGACTTGTGAAACGTCGCAGGAGCCGGACTTTTCCGTCAACGAAGGCAAGCCCCGGATGCATACAACCCTACCTTGTGTTTTACAAATTAATTTCTCTTTTGCTTTCCGTTACTGCATTAAGTAATTAAGAGTTAAGTAAGATCCTAATTGGTGCATTACCACCCTTGTTATTCCATATTTACCATATTACCAGTTTTGAACTCGTATATGCCTAGTTTTGCTTAGCTATGCGTAGAACGATGAAGTCGATGACTACCTGCCACCTGCAAGTTTTAAATGGAACATTGGTTAATTATGTTAGCATGTGATATGGGAATGTAGAGTAATAAATCTAGACCGGGCGGACTCGGTGTGTGTGAGCCACAAGACATGGAGGTCTTGTGAGCGGGATCTTTCCTTTGTGGTCGATTAAGGCACGTCCGTTGTTGAATTGCATGAGGTGAGAATTTGTAGTACTAACCACATACTCCGGTAAGCCTAAACTTGGCAATTCTATTACGAGAATGGCTACTCACAAGACCGGGAGTGGAGAGATGGCGGGAATAGCGTGTACCCACGCGGCAATGGGCTTGGATTGGTGGAGTATTGTATTCTCGGGTGGCGCGGACCCGTTCTTGTTTTAGAGGATCCGAGAATAGGTTGGTATATGTAGGTCGTGGACCTACATATGTCGTGGTGGTCTGGAATCCCCAAACCGGGTTTATAATCGGTTCAATCGTCGCGTTGCTCCTCGGTTATGGAGACTCAACTCACTTTGCTCATCATCGTAGTAATTAATAACCGAACTTGAGAATGGTTGATGAAGGTGTTGGATATGAAGTTTCATGATCTCATTACGGATCGTGTCATCTTTGTATATGATTTTATGAAGTTTAAACTGTTGAAACAAAGAATTTTGTCAAAGAGCTTTTACGCAAAATAACTTTGATTATTGCTAAAACCACACCTTGAATCCTCGAGCCCGCATTCCCGAGTTATCGCCTTATTTCGGTTAAGTCTTGTTGAGTACTTTTGTACTCGTGGTTCGCTTGACCCTTGTTGTAGGTGAGCCTCATGAGCGGATCTGCTTTTGGATCGTCTTTGCATGACAGCTTGTACCTTGTGATGACGTTGAGAAGTAATTGTGTGACCCTTTAAGCGTGATGAATTTCATTGTGTGTTTTGTATTATATTATAATGCCGCTCCACTACTTTGGTTTGTATTAATATCGAACTTAGTTGTACGGTTTGAAACAAATGGTTTGTAAACTATGTTATTGTAAGTCTTTCGCTACTTTTACTCTGATGTGTCTATTTGAATAAACTGTTGTAATACTACAATGACTCTGTAACGTGATCCTGCTCGGAAATTGTGGATGATTCGGGGTTCCCCGAGGACACCTGACAGACTTCTTAAGTTACCAGGAACATATGCATTGTTGTCAAAGGTCTTTGGACAGTGACAAATGTATGTGGGTCCTATAATTTTGGAGGTTCTGCCATAGAATGGTATCAGAGAAATCGTTACAAAGTTTTTGTGGTATTGGTTTACAAAAGCTTCAAAATGATTTGGGATGACTAAATTTAACTTGATTAATTTGGTCCAAATTGCTTCTGACTTGTCTTATTTCTTTCTCACCATTCCTTATTTGATTAAAAGGGTCTTGTGTGGTGGAGTAGTAATTTTACTATGCCCTATATAGAAAAATAAATGTTGTTTATGTGCATTATATACTTTGATGTTTTTGTTCATAAGGACGATTCATGCATCATGAATAATTCACTCGTTACTTCCTTCACCTCTTAGTCTGGAGTTGAGTAGTGAGTCTGGTTTGAGGAATGTAATCCATCATAGCTGCTCTTTAGACTTTGATCAAGTGGTCTTACTTGGATTAAATTAGTTTCCTACAGTATGGCTCGTGCCAAGATGACGCCCCGTAAGTCCACTGGACCCAAAGGAGTTCCTCGTCACCAACTTGCCCCTAGAAACGATGGTGCTAGCAGTAGCAGTTCTAGGCCTGATCCCCAAGCAGAGATACAAAGAATTTCTATAGAATTAGCACAAGCTACTAGAGATAGGGCTTTGGATGCTATCTGTAGGAGAATTACAGGATCAATTGAGGCGCCTCACCACCGCATTACGTGAACTGTGAAAGTATATTAGTTCGCATTTGGAGGGACGAAATGAGGCTTAAGCAGAGGGAAATGTAGCTAGAGCTAGAACTCATGAGCTAGAGTTCTATGTAGAAGATTTAGAAGAACATAATACCTATCTACATGAGGAAGTGCATAGGCTTAGCAATCTACTAAACCCAAATCATGAGCCTCAAGTCGATGCCATGGACCTGTGTGTCATCCTTGCCAATGATAGCGAATCGGAAGAGGAGGAAGAAGAAGATCCCAAGAATTAGTAATGATCAATGAAAGTGATGATGAAGGCGGTAATAATTCGGAATGGATACCGAGCCTGAAGTTTGAAGTAATCACGTAAAAGAGTAGAGTTATATAATAGTTAATTATGGTTAGGCTATGTATCTTGTTTTGGTACTTATAGGGTCTGGTGTTTATAGTAGTAAACCCTATGTAATGTGTCTGGAGTAAGCTTTTGTGCAATCCAATAAAGGCTTGTGAATAAAGTTTGGTTTGTTATGAGCAGATGCGTTGTACGCGGGGATCGCATATTCCTGGTACTTCACAAGATGATGATGATATCCCCAACCCGCCACCAATGCCGACCAATCTGGCTGATGCTATTGCTGCATTAGTCAATGTGACTGTGGAAAATTCTCGTTTGCTTCATGAGATGGCTCAAAGTAATCAGAATCAGATGCATGGAAACCGTGGCCACAATCATAACAGGCATGAGGCTACCTATGTGGATTTCACGGATACAAAACCCCTGGTGTTTACCAAGGCAGATGAACCACTGGAGGCTGATGACTGGCTTAGGACCATGGAGCAAAAATTTGATCTTATTCACCGCATGAGTTTCGAAACCGGTGTTTGCTGCCCAAAGAACTTAGAGGTGCAAATGGTGCTTGGTATGCAAATCGATGGCCATGCAACCCGCAGCGCGTTCGTTAACTTGGACAGAATTTCAGACCGCTTTCAAAGCCCATTATATCCCTAAGGAGTGATGGCTATGAAGTTGGATGAATTCCTTGCTTTGAGGCAAGGGGATCAAACGGTTATGCGATATGTGGGAAGATTCAATCATCCGTCAGTATGCATCTGAACATGTCAATACGGATGCCAAGAAAAAGAAATGGTTCATGAGAGGTCTGAATACCAAATTGCAGACAATGATGATAGCCTGTACCAATATCACTTATCATGTGGCGAGAATATTGCAATTGCTTCAGAGGCAAAGTATCGGCAAGATAAGGAGCTTAAGAAGAAAAAGAATGTGCCGTCTGGACCTTTTGGTGGAAACCAAAAGAGGCAGAGAGTGATTTATCATCTAGTAAACCATTATCGTCCTCCTTATCGTTCGCCACAGTCTCAAGCCGGGCAACAATCAAATGTTCGTCCTGCTATAACCTATCCGAACTCACAGTCAACCAATGCTCCTGGTGGCAATGCTCCAACGTCACAGGGTCACAACTATCCGTGTTACAATTGTGGAAGGACTGGTCATTTCTCCAGGGAATGTCCATACCCTAGGCAGGCTAATCAAAATTATCAGAAGGCCCCTGCCAATCAACAATAGGGTCGTGCACCAAACAAGAACCACAATCGTAATGCTCAAGGGCAAAGATGAGAGGAAGACAGGACGGTGTTCTATATTCAAGCCGAGAAATTCCAGAGGGGGGAGCCAATGATGATGGGTATGTTTCCTGTTGTCAATCACCCTGCAGTTATACTTTTTGATTCTGGCGCATCGCATTCATTCATCAATAGAACATTTGTCGTGCAGCATGAAATTTCAATTGGGGCAACAAAGGAAAGTTTCTTTATACAGTCGCCCGGGGACGTCTGTGTACTAAGGAAATGGTATACCAGGTACCCGTAAACCTGGGTGGGCATATTTTTCCCACTACCATGATTATCCTTAAGGATCAGGATATAGATGTAATCTTGGGAATGAATTGGATGTATCAGCATAAGGCTATTATAGATGCTTTGAATAGGACTTTAAGAGTAAGTTTGCCTGATAGTAATTCTCAACTTCTCATCCAACTTCCAACCTTAAGAAGATCAGTGGGCCGAGTTTGTGCAACTACCGTCAAAGAGATTAGAGATATCCCGGTAGTACGTGAATTTCCTGATGTGTTTCCTGAAGATTTACCCGGTCTACCACCTGATAGGGATGTACAGTTTAGCATAGAGTTACAACCTGGAACAGCTCCGATTTCTCGGAGAGCCTATAGAATGCCACCTAAGGAATTGGCCGAGTTGAAGGCTTAGTTACAAGAATTAATTGAGAAGGGGTTTATCCAACCTAGTTCCTCACCTTGGGGATGTCCGGCAATTTTTGTGAAAAAGAAAGATGAGACCCTGAGGTTATGTGTTGACTATCGTCCGTTGAATGAAGTGACCATCAAGAATAAGTATCCATTACCTCGGATAGATTTGCTTTTTGATCAGTTGGCCGGAGCCAAAGTTTTCTCCAAGATAGATTTGAGATCAGGGTATCATAAAATCAAGATAAAGCCTGAAGATATTCCCAAAATGGCATTTACCATGAGATACGGATTATATGAATACTTGGTGATGTCTTTTGGTTTGACCAATGCTCCAGCTCATTTTATGTATTTGATGAACTCAGTATTCATGCCTGAGCTAGACAAGTTTGTAGTGGTATTTATAGATGATATACTAGTATATTCCAAGAATAAGACATAACATGCAGAACACCTCAGAATTGTTCTGACTCGTTTGAGAGAACATCAATTGTATGCTAAGTTCAACAAGTGTGATTTTTGGCTTAAGGAAGTGCGATTTCTGGGACATGTCTTGTCAGAGGAAGGAGTTGCTGTTGATCCAAGCAAAGTGAAGGATGTGCTTGATTAGAAACCACCAACCACAGTTCATCAAGTTCGGAGTTTTCTGGGATTGGCGGGGTATTACCGTCGGTTTATTCCAAATTTCTCTAAAGTATCAAAGTCCATAACTGAATTATTGAAGAACCAAGTCAAGTTTGTCTGGTCATCAGATTGTGAAGAGGCTTTCCAGACTTTAAAAAGGCTATTGACTACTGCACCAGTGTTAGCTCAACCTGATATCGAGAAGTCATTTGATGTTTATTGTGATGCTTCAGGTATTGGTATTGGATGTGTGTTGATGCAAGAAGGCCGAGTCATTGCCTATGCGTCCAGGCAACTTAAGCAACATGAAGAACACTATCCTACTCATGATTTGGAGTTAGCAGCTGTGGTTCATGCTCTAAAGATTTGGTGGCATTACCTGCTTGGTAATACGTGCCATATGTATACAGACCACAAGAGCTTAAAGTATATCTTTACTCAGTCAGAGTTGAACATGCGACAAAGAAGATGGTTAGAACTGATTAAGGATTATGATTTGGAAGTACATTATCACCCTAGTAAAGCAAATGTAGTTGCAGATGCTCTCAGTCGCAAAAGTTATTGTAATTGTCTGGCAGTGAAAACAATGGGTTTGACTTTATGTCAAGAAATGGAAAAGTTGAATATAGAAGTAATTCAACAAGGAAGTTTGGCCAACATAATTGTAGAAGCCACTATTCGAGATCAAGTTATTGCTCGCTCGGAAGGGAAAACAAGGGTATAGCCCATATCAAGGAAAGAGTCGAGAATGGAAAAGCGTAATGCTTCAAAGATAGATGATAAAGATGTGTTGTGGTTCAAGGATCGTCTGGTGGTACCAAAGGTTCCTGAGTTGCGACAAATCAATTCTAGAGGAGGCACATGTCGCTAGGTTATCTATCCATCCGGAAGTAACAAGATGTACCATGACTTGAAGCAAAGATTCGTGGACTAAAATGAAAATAGAGATTGCTAGATATATAGCAAAGTGTGATACTTGTCAAAAGGTGAAAGCTATACATTTGAGGTCTATTTGGTGAATTACAACCATTGCCTATTCCATCTTGGAAGTGGGAGGACATAAGTATGGATTTTATTGTTGGTCTACCCAAGACATCAAAGGATTTGACTCAAGATATGGGTTATTGTAGATCAACTCACTAAGTCAAAGACATTTTCTTCCAGTCAAGACAATATATCCTACGATCCAATATGCCAAAATGTACTTAGCAAGAATCATGAGTTTGCATGGAGTACCCAAGACTATAGTGTCGATAGGGGTACACAGTTTGTCTCCAACTTTTTTGGAAACACTTACATGCTTCATTGGGTACTAAACTTCAGATAGTACAGCTTTATCATCCGCAGACCGATGGATAGACTGAAAGAGTCAATCAAGTGCTTGAAGATATGTTAAGGTGTTGTGTCCTTAATTATTCCAACAAGTGGGCGAATGCTTACCTTTGGCCGAGTTCTCATATAACAATAGTTATTAGGAAAGCATTAGAATGGCTCCATTTGAAGCACTCTATGGTGGTCAGAGGTGCGAAACATCACCGAGTTGGTCGGAGCCCGGAGAAAGAAGATTCTTTGGAGTTGACCTTGTGAAAGAAACGGAAGACAAGGTTAGGCAAATACAAAGTAATTTGAAAATAGCTCAGTCCGCGCCAAAAGAGTTATGCGGATAGACGACGGAGACCATTGGTATTCAACAAAGGAGATTTTGTATATCAGAAAGTATCACCAATGAAGGGAGTTAACCGTTTTGGTGTTAAAGGAAAGTTGGCACCCCGATACATTGGACCATATCAAATTTTGGAGAGGTTTGGAAAAGTGGCATATCGCTTGAAATTACCGAAACATTTATCACCGTACATGATGTGTTCCATGTGTCTCGATTAAAGAAGTGCCTCCGAGTGCCCGAGCGGAATGTTGAAGTTGAAGGAGTGGAACTTGAACCAGATCTCGACTTATTCAGAATATCCTATCCGAGTGTTGGATCGTAAAGATCGTGTTACTCGGAGGAGAACAATAAAGTTCTACAAGATACAATGGAATCAACATTCGAAGAGGAAGCTACTTGGGAATCGAAAGATTACTTGTTAGAAAAGTTTCCGAGTTTCTAGCGTCAATATAGAATAGAATAATGTTAGTTGAGCTCGGTTGCTACAAATTGTGTTTTGTAAAAGAACCTCGCTTATTTTATGGAAAAGTTCGGATGTTTTGGATTGACACATTTCCTTTTCCATTACTTACTCTATGGCTTTGAATCTCGGGCGAGATTTCTTTTAGGGGAAGGATTGTAACACCTGGGGTTTAAAATACTAAAACACGACATGTCATCATATGCATTGCAAAGCATTTGGCATTTGGTGAAAACTTTGAGATGCATACACTAAAACAAGTTTATATTCATGTGGTATGTGTTGAATTGTATTGGTTGACTCTAGTTCAAAGTTTGTTTGGATTTTGATTTTTTCGAGAAAACCCCGCTTTTCAAAGATTTAAATCCTACCACGAAAATCCATTTCAAAATCTAAGCATAATTTGGGGTTGATCCCAAAAGCAAAAGTGTATAGCTTGGCAAGTTATGCAAAGTTTGTTTTTGGAGTTTTTCAAGTTGTTTAGAAAAATTTTGAGTAATTCAAAAAGGCGTAATTCGTTAAATTTCCCTATTCAAATTCAAAAGTTCATTTCAAAATCTAGACCGAATTAGGAGATGGTTATAGAAGCAAAGTAGTAGAACTTTCGATTTTGAACAACTTTTGTTTTTGGAGATTTTTGAGTTGTCATGAAAATTTATGAGTAATTTGTGAATTTTGGCGTATGGCAATTTTGTAATTTCAGAATGTTGTTCACCGCCTAAGCTACATTGCCGTCGGACCTTCTTCTTGCGCTCCAGCGCGTCGTGGCCATCCTTGATGTCGCTACACAGACGGAAACGGCTCCGTCGTGGCTTCCTTGAGCTTCACCACGCTATAAGTACCAAGACGTCGCCATCGCTGCTTTTTCTTCTTCCTTTGTTTTCACCACCGCCGCTGTCATCGCTCCAACAAGCTCGCATCGTCTCCCCCCAGCTGTTGCCATCTCTTGGTAAAGGCTGTCCTAGTTCCGTCTTTTCCTTGCGAATCCAAATTAACTAACATTGGTCGCCTAAAATTGCCGAGAACTCGCTGTCCACGTCTTTCTTCCTCGAGGTCAGCAACTTCACCGCTGCGGGCCTATCATCATGGCCAGAGCCCTTCGGTGAGCCGTTGTCTATAATCAGTGTACTTATGGCTTCGTTTCGATGCTGAAGTACTTAGTCAGTTGTTGTTTACTCATTTTGATCACTGCAGTCGCCGGTTCTCCCTCACCGATGATCTTTGCTCCACATAGTTCACCGTAGTGGTCGGATAGTTCACCGTAGTGGTCGGATAGTTCACCGTAGTGGTCGGATAGTTCACCATAGTGGTCGGAGAGTTCACCAAAGTGATCGGTGCTGGCGTGGTCACATCGATTCACGAATATGGTTTGGTTAGTTTTGTTTGTAATCAGATCGCGAAGGAAAATTGTATCCAATTTATTAATTTTGCATCCATCATCGAGCATCATGTTTCATATTCCGCATCATGTTAAACATGGCAATGTTACTACGTGTAGTAAACGAAGGTGAACACGTGGTAGTTAACCAAGTTGCGGAGGAGGTTGATCTGTCTGTTGAGGTCGGATCGAAGACTTGTGAAACGTCGCAGGAGCCGGACTTTTCCGTCAACGAAGGCAAGCCCCGGATGCATACAACCCTACCTTGTGTTTTACAAATTAATTTTGCTTTTGCTTTCCGTTACTGCATTAAGTAATTAAGAGTTAAGTAAGAGCCTAATTGGTGCATTACCACCCTTGTTATTCCATATTTACCATATTACCAGTTTTGAACTCGTATATGCCTAGTTTTGCTTAGCTATGCGTAGAACGATGAAGTCGGTGACTACCTGCCACCTGCAAGTTTTAAATGGAACATTGGTTAATTATGTTAGCATGTGATATGGGAATGTGGAGTAATAAATCTAGACCGGGCGGACTCGGTGTGTGTGAGCCACAAGATATGGAGGTCTTGTGAGCGGGATCTTTCCGCCTGTGTCGATTAAGGCACGTCCGTTGTTGAATTGCATGAGGTGAGAATTTGTAGTACTAACCACATACTCCGTAAGCTTTGAACTTGGCAATTCTATTACGAGAATGGCTACTCAGCGCCCGGGAGTGGAGAGATGGCGGAATAGCGTGTACCCACGTGGCAATGGGCTGGATTGGTGGAGTATCAGTATTCTCGGGTGGCGCGGACCCGTTCTTGTTTTAGAGGATCCGAGAATAGGTTGGTATATGTAGGTCGTGGGACCTACATATGTCGTGTGGTCTGGAATCCCAAACCGGTTTATAATCGGTTCAATCGTCGTTGCTCTCGGTTATGGAGACTCAACTCACCGCTCATCATCGTAGTAATTAATAACCGGAACTTGAGAATGGTTGATGAAGGTGTTGGATATAAAGTTTCACGATCTCATTACGGATCGTGTCATCTTTGTATATGATTTTATGAAGTTTAAACTGTTGAAACAAAGAATTTTGTCAAAGAGCTTTTACGCAAAAATAACTTTGATTATTGCTAAAACCATACCTTGAATCCTCGAGCCTGCATTCCCGAGTTATCGCCTTATTTCGGTTAAGTCTTGTTGAGTACTTTTGTACTGTGGATTCGTTGACCCTTGTTGCGTGTGAGCCTCATGAGCAGATCTGTTTTGGATCGTCTTTGCATGACAGCTTGTACCTTGTGATGACGTTGAGAAGTAATTGTGTGGCCCTTAAGCGTGGCAGCCCTCATTGTGTTTTTTGTATTATATTATAATGCCGCTCCACTACTTTGGTTTGTATTAATATCGAACTTAGTTGTACGGTTTGAAACAAATGGTTTGTAAACTATGTTATTAAGTCTTCCGCTACTTTTACTCGATGTGTCTATTTGAATAAACTGCTGTAATACTACAATGACTCAGAACGTGATCCTGCTCGGAAATCGTGGATGATTCGGGGTTCCCCGAGGACACCCGATAGACTTCTTAAGTTACCAGGAACATATGCATTGTTGTCAAAGGTCTTTGGACAGTGACAAATGTATGTGGGTCCTATAATTTAGGAGGTTCTGCCACATCGTCACCCTGCGCATTGTTGCCTAATCGCTACCACCACCTAGCCTCCCCTAACATAGCCTTGCCACCACCGTGCGCCACCGCACCGTCCGTGTGCATGCGGCCAGCTTGGCTCGGGCACCACCGGCCGAACCACCGTGTCGTTTGTGTCCGTGGTGAGTTCCTTGATCTCACTCGCTACCCCAAGTTCTCCAGTGTTGTTGTAGCTCACCAGAATGCCGCCATTGCAGTGTAGGAGCTCTGCTACTGTGGACCGGCCTCGCTATGGCGTCCTTGCTCGCGCTTCCTTTGCTTAGTGCTTCGCGTTCAAGCCTAGTAAGGTATTGGCTCTATAGATAGGGCGAGGAGGGGCTGGTCTCACCGGCGTAATCACCAGTGTCAGCGCCGCCGCATCGGTGCGCGCGCGGGAGGGCCCGAGGGTATGGCTGTGGTAAAGGAGAAAAGAGGGAGGGGCGTAGGTGTAAGATAGCAGACTGGCGAAATAGTGCTATTAGTGTTCGCGCGATTACCGGGTAGGTCGGGGGTGTTTTTGTATGATGACCGCTATGCGCGGGCCTCCTCGTCACGGGCCGTCGTCGCCCGGCTGCGCCGCGCCCCTGCGTGGGCTGCGTCGTGCATCGCGCGTGCGCACGTTGCAATGAACTGGGCCGAGCCGCTTGCTTTGGGCCGCCGGTAGAATTGAGTTTTCCATTTTCCAGTAAGGTAACAAATGCCTATTCAATTTAGTTTTGAGCTAAACTTTGATAAATTGTAGTAAATCTTATAGATGTCCAAAAATTGTGAAACAAAATTTGTTACGTTCACAAAAATGTCATCTATCTGTTAGTGTAGTTTACAGTTAGCTGTGATAATGATAGGTTCATAAATACAAATTAGAGAGCTTAGTATTATGTAGATTAATATTTGTAGGAATTTTTGTGGCAAATTGATGATAGCTTTAGCCATGAAATTTTTACAGTAGGATCATTAGATTATTATGTACTCACTGTAATTTTTGTAGCACTAGAGTAGGTTGATAAATAGAATAGCTAGTACCCTTGTTCTATCATATATAGAGTAAATCGGTATTAAGAGTAAGAATACCTTTAGTTGCTAAGATAATATATGTCATGCTTCATACTTGTTAGTGTTAACAGTAGGTAACTTAGTACCTTAGTCGGTAGAACTCGCTTAGTAGCTTGATAGATGTATTTTTATTTTAAGAGCTGCTGTTGCCGTATTACTAAGTGTTGCATCATCATTTCATGCATGTAGATCACGAGTTGGTAGAGTTCGTGCCCGTGGACGAATAGGATTACGAGGAGGTCATTGAGGAGTATGAGGAGGAGATCCTCATGTAGGAGGGAGCCCCGGAGCCTTTTGGTGCTGACTTTGTTGACCCATCGCCTGTCCAAGGCAAGCCCCGGTGCATAACTCGTATTTTTAATGATCACTGAATATATATATGATGTGCATTTATGTTACAGGCATTTTATGGAAACTACATGCATAAATATATCTACCTATGAGTCATACTAGTATTGGTCGAATAGCTGCTATGCTCAGGATTGCAGTAGCGTGAGTAACCTGCCATTACTCACAATAGGTGATAATTATGATCACTCATGATAAATGGTGGAAAGGAAAGTGGTGACCGGGTAGGGATATGGTTGGGTATTGGTGGGTGTAAGAGGTTGTGTCTTGCGGCCAATAGGGCATAGCTTGGTTACACTTTTTCCTTGTCTGTGTTAGTTAAGGACCGGCTGTTCCATAAGTCTCGAGGCAAGTCACAGATTTATTATCCCGAGCACATACTTGGGTATGGGCGTAGGGAAGACTTGTTGCTCTCTTATCGTGGGTTCCGGCTCTTTCCGGACCGACTGATTGGAGGCGGAGATGGTGGAGGTCCTTGCACCGCACTAAGTTCGGGACTTAGGAGCGGGGGCTTGGAGTCCAAGTTTGGATGGGGACCTAGACCCCATGACAGGAGTGTGATGGGTTGGTCCAGCTTGTGCCTAGGGTATAAGTGGGGCGTGTGTTTTCGGGGTACCCAGCTGGGGGCATTGATTCGCGAAACGCCAGGCCATCCGGTATGGCTTGTTTTGGGTCTAGCACCGTAGTAAGAACTGAAAGATGAAAGGTGATGAAATGGAACTGATTGCTCAACTCTTGCTTGAAAGTAGAATAATTGCTTACATAGAATGGGTAGATAATCAATTAATCATGGCTATTAATAATTACATAAATAAGGACTCACTATTAGTAGTGCTTTTTGCAAAAAGGAAACCATCCAACCATAGAGCTTTGCATATCCCTTGGAGTCGGAAAATTATTCCCACTAGTCGGATAAGTCTTGTGAGTACATTGTGTACTCAGGATTTATTTACCCCTGTTGCAGGTAATGCTTGAGGAGTACCATTGTGTGAAGGATTCTTCTGGTGGGCTCAGACGGATCCTTGTTCATTACCGCTAGATGTTTATTTTTAATTTCACTGTTTAATATTCTGCACTCTAACATTTGGCAATGTAATAATGAATTTCTAAGAACTCTGGATGTGTGAAATGTATTAAGTATTGTAACTCGTTCTCATTATCGGATCCTTGGGAAAAATGTGGATCTTTCGGGTTCTCCCTTGGGGTGTGCCCGACGGATACCGCCCACTGTAGCTTGCTTTCAGGGTGCTTAGTGTCTGGTGGAAGACAAGCGCCTCTGTAAGTGTGTTATTTCGGGCGGTTCTGCCATAGTTGGTACCAGAGCCAATAATGAGTTTACGAGTTCATCACTCTTTTCCAAAACTTAAAAATTTGACCAACAAAAGTTTTGCGAAAAGTAAGATGTGATAAAATTATCTAAATAAGTATAAGCCCTAGCAATATGGTCTATCTAGGATAGCGGCACTGATTTTATCTAATCAGTTTTCTATAGGTACACTGACTTACGTTGCGTAAGAAATCGCTTAGCATACGGAAAGTGAATGTGCGATATGCTGAAATTTTATGAATGCCGCTATATTCTGGCTTGAGTGAACGTATAGGCCGATGCATGCATCATGATAATAGAATCTTGTTTAAACTAAAGCCCCCCTACACGCATAATTGGATTAGTAAATTGATAGGGTAACTAAAAGAATGATTTAATAAATGTCTCATCGTTCCCCTAATCCCTTGTTCTAATCTAGAAGATTGTCCTAAGTGGTTGGTTCCTATCTCTTATAGATGAATCTGAGGTCTGGACGAGGGAGCACCAGTGCTGGAGCGGGCCACGGTCTTGGCGAGGGCCAAGGCAAAAGTGGTCGGGCCAATGAGCACGGTGGGGAAAGCCATGAGGCTCCACTGCTGTCTCCTCCTCCTCCGCCACTGCCACCGCCACCGCCAATGACTCACATAGAGATGATGGCGAAAATGATGTCTGCTCGCCGTGAGTCAGCCCGTGCCATGGAGCTACTGGCATAGGCTGTCGCTGGTTTCGCCCATGCGGGCCACGGGGGCAATGGTGGGAACGGGGGTGGTGCTCGTGGTCCTGAGGGACCCTGCTCTTACCAGGATTTCCTTAAGACGCACCCGCCCACGTTCACTCCATCAGTTGAGCCCCTGGATGCGGAGCATTGGCTTCACATTCTGGAGCAGAAGTTCCTGTTGCTCAACGTGATGGACGAATAGAAGGTGCGCTTTGCAGCGCAACAGTTGTTGGGGTCCACGAGTGCATGGTGGGATACCTTCAATGCCATGCAGCAGCCAGATCATCGGGTGACCTGGCAGGAGTTCACCGCGGCATTTAGGGAATTTTATATTCCTGCTGGTGTCCTCAACAAGAAGCTGACTGAGTTCCTAGACCTGCGGCATGGTAGTTTGTCAGTGATGGACTATGTCAATAAGTTCAATCACTTGTCCTAGTATGCTGGAATTCATGTGGATACCGACAAGAAGAAGAGGGACTGCTTCTATTGCGGCCTCTTTTGCAGCCTTCAGGAGAAATTGTATACTAGGAACTATTAGACCTTCGGGGCAATGATGAATGCTACCATCACCATGGAGGGCTTGCAGCGGGATTCCCAGGCGGAATGGAAGAGAAAGCGGGTGGCTACGGGGTCTTCTAGCCACCCCCATACTTAGAAAGTATAGGTTGTTCGACGGGTGCCCTATCAATCATTAGGTGGGCATTCATTTCGACAGCCCCAGCATACTTCTCAGGCTTCTTCCACACAGTACCATGCAACTACTCAATAGGTGCCACAGCAGTAGCCCCAAGGACAGCAGGCCCCACCTCGGCTGGGACAGGGAAACAAGCCGGGTGCTTGTTTCAAATGTGGCAAGGATAGCCACTATGCCCGAGAGTGTCCCCAAAACCAGCCAGACCAGTCTGCCCAGCCATCGGCTAACTCCAGGATAGTGAAGCGGACAGTGATCAAGAATAAAGTGCCAGTCAGCCGATCTGGACAGGTGAATTTCATGGATGCTGAGCAGATATTGCAGCAGGAACCGGTGATGGCTGGTATGTTTACCATTGATTCCCATCCAGCTTATGTGTTGTTTGATTCTGGTGCATCACATTCATTTATGAGCATGGGATTTATAGACCGACACAATATACCTCTTATGGCTATATCGTATGCCTATAGAATCCGTACTCCGGGTGCACAAATGTGCATCAATACTTGGATGGAGACAATAAGCTTGGTATTAGCCACTCACACCTACCATGTCTAGTTCATGGTACTGCCTGGGCAAGGCATTGATGCTATTCTTGAAATAAACTGGTTGTGGGTGTATGGGGTAGTCTTGGATTTGAAGCAGAGAATTATTGAGTTACGGCTTCCTTCTTCTAAGGATAGGATGTCTCTTCTGGTACCCTTAGATCTAGTCTTACCTGTTACTGCTCATGCTGAAGCTTCCCCTGTTCTTGCCTCTATTCTGGTAGTATGCGAGTTCCTCGATGTTTTTCTTGAAGATCTACCTAGGTTGCCACCAGACAGAGAGGTGGAATTCTCCATTGAGCTAGAGCCTAGTACTACTCCTATCTCCCAACGCCCGTACCGCATGGCTCCAAAGGAGTTGGCCAAAATGAAGAAGCAGTTGGAAGAATTATTGGAAAAAGGCTTCATCCGTCCTAGCTCTTCACCATGGGGTTGTTCAGCCATTTTTGTGAAGAAGAAGGATGGCACTCTTCGGATTTGTGTGGATTACCACCCACTTAATGCGGTAACCATTAAGAACAAGTATCCTTTGCCTAGCACAGATACTTTGTTCGATCAGCTAGCTGGTGCCAAGGTGTTCTCCAAGATTGACCTCCGTTCAGGCTATCATCAGATCAAGATTAGACCACATGATTTACCAAAGACAGCTTTTTCTACTAGGTATGGGTTGTATGAATACCTAGTAATGTCTGTTGGTCTCACCAACACTCCTGCATTTTTCATATACCTGATGAATTCGGTCTTTATGCCAGAGCTGGACAAGTTTGTTATGGTGTTCATTGATGATATCGTGATATATTCCAAGAATGATGAAGAGCATGCCCAACACCTTCGGGTTGTACTGACTCGATTGAGGGAACACAAGCTGTATGCTAAATTTAGCAAGTGTGAATTCTAGTTAGATCGAGCGCAGTTTTTGGGGCATGTGTTGACACCTGACGGCATTTCTGTAGATCCCAGCAAGGTGCAAGATGTGCTAAATTGGAAGTCTCCCAAGTCTGTGCACCAGATTCGTCAGTTCCTTAGTCTAGCTAGGTACTATCGGCGTTTCATCCTGGATTTCTCCACAATAGCTCAACCGATGACCAAGCTGCTCCAAAAAGAAGCCAAGTTTGATTGGAGCCTAGCCTGTGAAGAAGCCTTCCAAGCTTTGAAGACGTTTCTGACCACTGCTCCTGTGTTGGCACAACCAGATATTGATAGACCTTTTGATGTATATTGTGATGCCTCAAAGACGGGGTTGGGATGTGTGCTGATGCAGGATAGGCGTGTGATAGCTTATGCATCGCGCCAACTGAAAAAGCACGAAGTAAATTACCCCACCCATGACTTAGAGCTGGCTGCTGTGGTCCATGCTCTAAAAATTTGGAGGCATTACTTGTTGGGCAACAAAGTACACATCTTTACAGACCACAAGAGCCTCAAGTATATTTTCACTTAGTCTAAGCTGAACATGAGGCAAAGGAGATGGTTGGAACTGATCAAGGATTATAACTTGGAGGTACATTACCACCCAGGAAAGGCCAATGTAGTGGCTGATGCTTTGAGCCGAAAGTCACATCAGGTTGAAGAAACACCTTTGTCTCTCAACCATGCTGAGGTGCTGGCTCACATTGCCTTGACCTCAATTGCTGGAGCATATTATTCTAGAGCAGAGGCAAGACACTGAAGAAATTCCTCCCATCAAGAAACTGATTGCCGAAGGGCGTGGTCCTCACTTTAGTATTGATGAGCAAGGAGTAGTGAGATACAAAGACAGATTGGTGGTTCCTTCAAATGAGGAGCTGAGAAGGAAGATTTTGAATGAAGCCCATCATTCAAAGCTGTCTATCCATCCTGGCAGCAACAAGATGTACCTTGATTTACGCCACTTGTACTGGTGGTCCAACATGAAGCAGGATATCACCCAGTACGCCTCTCTTGTTTCTGGGAGCAACTACAGGAATGTCTTGGTACTCGTCTCCTTAGAAGCTCAGCATATCACCCATAGACTGATGGCCAAACTGAAAGGGTGAACCAGGTGCTCGAGGGTTTGTTGAGAGCTTGTGCTATTTCTTTTCCTGAGAAGTGGGATGAATGCCTAAAGTTAGCTGAATTTTCTTACAATAATAGCTATCAAGAGAGTATTCGTATGGCACCATTGGAAGCTCTATATGGAAAGAAATGTAGGACATCACTTAACTGGGTTGAAGTGGGAGACCGTTGATGTTTTGGGCTAGATTTCATCAAAGAGCCTCGAGAGCAAGTAAGCATTATTCAGGGTCACTTGAAGGTAGCTCAGAGCCGACAGAAAGCTTATACAGACAAGCGAAGAAGGCCCTTGCAGTTTGCAGTTGGAGATTATGTGTATCTCAAGGTGTCTCCTATGAGAGGGGTGCATCGGTTTGGTGTCCATGGCAAGCTGGCCCCTCGATATGTGGGTCCTTACAAGGTTTTGGCACAATGTGGCCTAATTGCTTATCATCTCTAGCTTCCCGATATTTTATCTGCGATACACAATGTGTTTCATGTATCACAATTGAAGAAATATTTGCGGGTTCCTGATGAAGCTGTAGAAATTGAAGGACTTCCACTCTGGCCTAATTTGACTTATATTGAGCACCCTGTCAAAATTCTGGATGAGAAGGAAAGAGTGACAATGAACAGTGTTCACAAGGTGCAGTGGCAAAACCACTATGAGGATGAGGCCACATGGGAACAATAGAGCTATATATTGAAGCATTACCCCCATCTTCTCTCTAGATCTGATAGGTAGTGGTTTACATTGAAATGTATTTCCTATCTTGTTCCCACACTAGGCACATGAAATCTCGGGTCAAGATTTTGTTTTAGGGGGTAGATTTGTAACACCCTTGGTGTTACACTGTATAGTCTTTTGTTAAAACACTGCATGAGCATCATACTTATGTGTAAATGTGTGTAATATAGATTGTAAAGCAATATACGTAACTTGAAACGTTCATCGAAAACGTGAAACGAATGTTATATTTCATGTCGCGTTGTCACTTAGGGTTCTAGATGAATTTTTATTGAATAAAAATGCTATAGAACGCATACCCAGCACTTTAATAAAATTTGTAGTACAAACTTCGTAGGTGGCGATTAAATACTTGCGGTCGAGAACGGGATTCGCTAGATAGCTTACTTAATGGCTTGGAAATCGAAGTTGACACGAATCCAAACAAAAACTTAGTCATTTTCTTAAGTCAGAAAATGGGTCGACGAAGCTAAGTTTGGGAATTTTTATAGGAGAATCGGGTTAAGTAGTGGTGTGGTCATAGGGTTTGTTTTAGTAATCTGATATACCATCTTGAGCGAAAAATAATTGGTTTAGCAATTGAAGCATTGAGGTGGGGTTTGGGGCAGCTTTAAAAATCGTGCATGGCACGTTCCGGCCAGTGTCAGCGTCTGGACACGGCCACTGTCTCGGTTTGGCTCAGTGTCGAGGCTCTGGCTTGCCCAGCCACGCACCCGCACCACCACTGCCGCGCTCGTGCAAGCACACGCACACGCATGTGCATGCACCGTAGGACCCGCACCATTGTTGGCCGCCAAGACCGTAATATGTAACCGACCAAATCATAAGAACGTAAGTACAAAAACAATCACCGGCGATCAAATTCTGTACTTAAGCTCCCATAATCCCGGTAGTCCGGAAATCACGAAGGATTTCAACCAACTCTCGACATACAAACCAAGATCGTAGTGATTCAACACAACACATCATCCGCTACAACATTTCATAAGTAGCATTCGGATTACATCCATCGTGAGTTCAAATAAAATATTACAAACCAAGTTTAGATGCGCGGAAGCAACATAGTTTAGTACATAACTTCATAGTTTCAAATACATTGCCGATCGTAGTCATGTCCCACAAAAGCATTATCGTGTATGAGAACTAGTAGAGACCGTGCCCAACGGTCTAGTCTTCATCCCTACCGGGAGAAGGCAAGACTTGCAAAGAACCAAAGAAGAACCGGTCATCGCAGCAATGTGGGAGATAAACCACGAGTACGAGAAGGTACTCATTAGACTTACCCGTCAAAACCGAAAATAAAAGACACCAAGGATCATGCAAGGCTTTTCGTGGGCTAGCTTGACACAGCTTGCATAAAAGGCTTATGATTATAGTAACCAATTTAAACTTATTATCAAGCTTATCATTATTTACCTGTCCACTAGATTAGCACCTGTACTAGAGCGCTCACTTATTAGGAGCAAACAATATTAACCATAGCAGGTATAATAAGGCTGTCATCATCATAACATCATTTCCGAACCATTAAGTTATTAAGTGTATCTACATTGGAGATAAGCCCGTCAAGTTCTCACTAACCGGGAGAGACGGCGACTCGAATCGAATTACAACTCAGCTGAGGGGGTATTCCTAACTCTCACCCTGGCATACTTAGCAAGGGTAGCCGTGGGTCACCTTTGGAATAACTCAGGAACCAAATTCGCGGGTTCGATCAGCGCCAGCACTCTCAGGGATTACCCTTCTGCCAGGACGATCAGGACTTTTAAATCACCTGCCCTTGGACTCACGCCTATGGCTCCCTTCCGAGGCGCACTTTATACTTATCGACTCCCGGCCTGAGGTGAGCTACTCGGCTTCGCGGTCGGTCATCGGACACGGCCAACTAAGAGAGAGGCATGCGTTCAACATGAACAGGAAAAAGGCTCCAAGAATCAGTCCTTAAGCGACACAGACGGAGTCATCAGAACCGGCAAGCCTCCGTCCGGTCTTCATTTCAAATTAAGACTGGTTCTTTTCCACGATAGCAAATATAGCCAACCGTGCCACATGTATCTTCCTATATCTCGCAGGTGACAGGAAATCACCCGACTTCTACCGTGTTTAAGCAAGGCTAAGCACTACTTGAGCCTGAGCTACATAGGATTCAGGGTAACAATATCTGGACAAGGATTGGGTAACCAATGCAGCAATGGTTTGCATCCAACACCTAAACTTAATGCAACAATATATATATGTAACAATAATATTGTAACTGCATTTCGGAAATTAGGAGGCTTAATATGCTCCGGGCTTGCCTTTCACAAAGTTGCAAGGACGGTGGTCCGGCACTCAACGGCGATCTCGTCTCGACTTCACCGAAGGTCAAGCTCCTCCCGAATCTCCGGTGCCAGGTCTGCCGCTGCTTTCGCCTCCTCGAATTCCAGCAGGGTTACTCCTTCCGGGTACACCTATTGCATGCCGATGCAAAAGATAAATATCATGGATGCATAAGGAATGACATGATGCTCATGATGAATGAATCACAGTGAGTGTTTACGAAAGTATCACCGACACTCGCCACTGAGTAATTAGCTCTATTCAAATCACTTTAAGTATGTATCCACTTAACTTAAAGAACAAGATCAACTTACCTAACTTGCATAACCTAAGATAAAGATGATCATCTTCAGTTAAAGGCCTAACACCTAGGAACATTACCACAAACTTAGAAATAGTAAAGGCATACATAATTCAACATTTAAAGTTTCATATGCACACAAATAGTCCCTTAATTCAATCACAACCAGAGTTCTACAAATCCAAATGACTTGCAAGAGGACATTCTGGAAAGCTTATGAAATTCTCTACAATTCATTTGTAAACATCAAAGCATGATTCTTAAGTTAACCAAATCAAATTCCAGTAAACCTAGAATCTGTCCCAAAATAACAGGTTGCCAACTTAATTATTTAATGATGATGCAAAAGCATAATTTGATCAATCCAAGTTTACCAACTTGTTTTTCATACCTAAGAAACATCAGAAAGTATAGTGCAAACTTCTAAATAATTTATTTAATATCCTTTTCCAATTTATTTAGTTAATTAGGTGATTTAAGCAATATATAGTAAAACTATTCATAAAATCTACAAACATTACAGTAGCTATCTCATGCTGCACATAGACTACCATAAAAATTTCAAAGCCATTGGGCAAGTAGAATTTGCTGTATCTAAAATAACAATGTGGCATGTCTAATTTTAGCATAATTAGGAAACCTTATTAAAAAGTGTCAAGCAACAGATTTCCCATTTTTCCTAGCATCCTTATAGTATAAGAATAGCACTCACCAAATTTTACCTTTACTGGATGTATAGAACAATTATGAAAATTTACACAAGATCCATCCATTAATAAAAGGAATTTCTATAACTTAAAAACTACACATGCACTAGCTCTGAAATTTTAACCAGAGCTTCTAATAAGCAATAATAGACTACCCACAAAATTTCATAATTTTTGGACCACAGAAACTCAAGATAAAATTCAAACAAGTTTGCATGCATCTAAAAACAAATTTCAAAGTCCTATTTAATTCATTCAAAATTTCTAAAACATGTGCTCATATAATATTTTTATTAAATACTAGACATGACCAGAACTCAACAAAATTGGAACCATAGCATTTGGATCTATATACTAGGCAATACAAATTTTTGAATACCAATACAAAGTCATGAAATAACAAAGCAAACAAAATAAGAAACAAATCGCAGCCACACAGCTTGTTGGACCGCCCATGGCGCGCTGTGGTGCCCAAGACGTGGCGCTGCTAACTTGCTCCCCGCCTGAGCTCTCTCTCTGCGGTGACACGCGGGACCACCGTGATAGAGAGACAGGCAGGGGAACGGAGGACGACAACGGCGCAACTCGCCCGCCAGTGTAGCTTCTCCGGCGAAGGCAAGGGTGTCTACGTGCTCGCCTCATCCTAGCGGACCTAGGGAACCATCTATTGTAGCTAAGGACGTAGCTAGAGGGATGGCGGCCACACCACGGCGGCGCTCGATCATGGCATGGCCGGCTCCGACGACGCTACGGCGTCGCGGCCCTAACGGGTGGCTCTACGGGCTTCAGTAGGGTTCACCGGACCTAGCTCAAGGCAGAGGAGGGGTAGCAATGGCGCGAGGAGAGCTGGCCACGCGGAGCGCCATCTCCGGCGAGAATAGCCACGGCGGCGGTGGAAGGGAATGGCGAATTCGTCCTTACCAAGGCACAATCGACCTGGCTGAGGGGTGGGGGTGGCAGAGGGGATCACGGCGAGGCTACGAGCGGGATGGCCGGCGCGTTTTTGCAGTGGCGAGCTCGAACAGCACAACGATGCTTGGTCGGCAATGGCGGACGGCGTTGGCTCGGTACCGTGAGAGGCGAGAGATGAAAATGGAGTGGCGACTTCGGTCGGGCAGGTAGGCCGGCTTGAAGTGGAGGACAACGGCAGCGGCGTCAGGCCAGCCACGGCGCGTGGCCACGCGATCAGAGATCCGGCGACGTGTGTCCCCCACGCAGCACCTGTTGTCTGATGAATGTCAGTCACTGTAGCGCGCATTCAGTCAAATTGAACCGCCTGACAGTGCGAATTCAACGCCTTATTACGGCTAATCCAATGACTCTTTGCAAAAATGGTGTACATGAAAAATGTAGATGTATGGTAGGGCTACATCTTTGATTTAGAAATCAACAACTCATTCGACCTGGATCAGAAGTTATATGAAGCCCAAGTTGGCCTGATCCAACTGAAAATGCAGTTTAAGACTTAGACAATTTTTTTCAGTGAAATCAGCATGAAATACTGACTTGTGGGCCAGGTTTGACCATGTTCCACACATTTTCATGAGTTGGCCATAAAACAACTTTTGTTCCTTGATAAATTAGCTACAACTTTGGTAAAGAGTGTACAGCCATGGAAAGTCTCTAAGTTGGACTTTTGACTCAGTCAACCAGTGAGACTCCTAGGGTCAATTCTAGTCAAACCTTCACTTGAGGGCATTTTGGTCATTTTGATCTATATGAACAATGTCCCAACAAGTAACCTAAGTGTAGTTAAGGTGTAATAGACCATGATCAACCATTTTACAAAATTGTTATACCACTTCTAATGATCACATGTGATACAGAAAATAAAAACAAGCAATTCATACATATGTTTCAATACAATGTTTCCCATGTTGCATGACCTTGTTGTTATCCTATACTTGTCACATTACTACCATGTTGCCATGCTTCAAGATATGAGAAATTCATGTTGCATTCATATGTTGCACTACTACCATTCACAAGCAATCCAAAGACTGAAACAAAGCAGAATATGCACGAATGTTTCATATGTATGTTTCAGGGACCATGGCATGATGAGATAGATGATGCACATGTTTATGAAACGAAATGCAATTAGTAGAAGCCAAACACCTAGGGTGTTACAGCCCTCCCCCCTTAGAAAAATCTCGTCCCCGAGATTTGGAAAGCGTACTAATCAAGATAGAAAGTGGATAGTTTTTCTTTAAATAATCTTCCGCTCCCAAGTTGCATCCCGTTCACTATGATTACTCCAAACTACCTTGTATAATTTAACCACTGTGGTATGCGAGTCACTCTTTCTTGAGTATCCGAACTTGCACGGGCTTTTCCTCATAAGAAAGATCAGATTTCAAGTCGACTTTCCTTGTTGCTATTCTTTCCTCGGGAATACGAAGACACTTCTTCACTAGGACACATGGAATACCGGAATATAGCTCCCATCTCACGGGGTAGATCGAGCTTATATGCTACTCTTCCACTTTTCTCGATAATGCGGTAGGGTCCAACATATCGAGGCTCAAGCTTCCTTTTAATTCCAAAACGCTTGACTCCTTTCATAGGGGATACCTTCAAATAAACATGATCACCCACTTCAAACTCAATAGGTTTTCTTCTCTTGTCAGCATAGCTCTTTTGTCTAGCCTGTGTATGTGGCGCTTATATTCTTCTCAGATAGTTCGGACTTGCTCTTCGCTTCTTTTTACAAAGTCAATACCATAGAATCTTCTTTCCCGGGTTCCACCCAGGTCAAAGGAGTTCTACACTTGCGCCATAAAGAGCTTCAAAAGGAGCCATTTTGATACTCTCTTGATAACTGTTGTTATAAGAGAATTCAGCGAGAGGTAACCAGCTTTTCCCAAGAGCCTTTGCAAGAGATAAGACAAGCTCTAAGCATGTCTTCAAGAATTTGATTAACACGCTTCGATTCATCTCGATGTTTGCGGATGATAGGCGTAATCATGGGATCAAATGAGTGCCAAGATTCTGATTTAAGCACTCCCAAAAGCGAGCCATGAATTGCGGTCCTCTATCAGAAACAATGGATTTGGGTACACCATGGAGACGTACCACTTGTTGAAAATAAATCTCAGCATAATTGTGCGGGTGATATGTAGACTTGACTAGAATAAAGTGAGCGGATTTAGTTAGACGATCTACGATAACCCGATGGAATCACAACCCTTTTTGGTAGTGGGTAATCCAACAATAAAATCCATGCTAATTTCTTCCCACTTCCACCGAGAAATAGAGAGTGGTCGCAATGATCTGGGGCCTTATGTGAATAGCCTTGACTCAAGCAATGCTTATCACACCTTGCCACGTAAGCTGCGATTTCTTTCTTCATCTTGGTCCACCAATAATACAGCTTGAGATCTTGATACATTTTACTACTACCAGGATGGATGGACAACTTAGAAGAATGGGCTTCGGCCATAATTTGATTTATAAGTTCTTTATCTTTGGGTACCATAAGTCTATCATTAAACCAGAGAATTCCTTTGTCATCGACCCTAAAGTGCTTGGTCTCTTTCTCTTTCATCTTCCACTTGATGTGAAACACACCCACATCAGTCTTCTGGAGTTCGATAATTCGACTTCTAAGAGAGCAATCCACAGTGATATTGTGGAGTACTACAGGATGAAGGAGGTGTGCCAGATGAAAGTCTTCACTAACCAAGGAATTGCAATGGGCCTTTCTGCTTAAGGCATCAGCAACCACATTTGCCTTACTAGGATGGTAGTGCACTTGAAGGTTGTAGTCCTTGATCAATTCTAACCATCGCCATTGACGCATGTTCAACTCGGGTTGAGTAAAGATGTACTTGAGGCTTTTATGGTCAGTATAGATGTTGCACACATTACCCAGCAAGTAATGTCTCCAAATCTTCAGGGCATGAACAACTGCAGCTAGCTCTAAGTCATGGGTAGGATAGTTGACTTCATGCTTTCGAAGCTGGCGCGAAGCATAAGTAATTACTCGGCCCTCCTGCATAAGAACACACCCCAAACCGGTGCCACATGCATCACAATAGACATCAAAAGGCTTTTCGATGTCAGGTTGTGCCAATACAGGAGCATAGGTTAGCAAGGTCCACAAAGTGTGGAAAGCCTCTTCACACTTCGGAGTCCAGACAAACTTCTCATCTTTTTGAAGTAGTCGAGTCATGGGCTTGGCGATTTTTGAGAAATCCGGGATAAAGCGACGATAATAGCCAGCCAATCCCAGGAAACTTCGAACTTCTGTGACCGTAGTAGGTGTCTTCCACTCAAGGACTTCTTGCACCTTAGCAGGGTCAACCGAAATTCCATCACCAGATAACACATGACCTCGAAAAGGTATCTTGTTCAACCAGAACTCGCACTTGCTGAACTTAGCATAAAGCTGGTTGTCACGTAATCGAGTTAAAACAATTCTCAGATGTTCAGCATGCTCTTCTTCATTCTGAGAATATACCAGGATATCATCAATAAACACGACGACAAACTTGTCCAATTCTGGCATGAATACAGAATTCATTAGGTACATAAAGTGTGCCGGAGCATTTGTCAACCCAAAGGACATGACAAGGTACTCGAACAAGCCATAACGAGTAGAGAAAGCTGTCTTAGGTATATCTTCAGGATGAATTTTGATCTGATGGTAACCAGACCTCAAATCGATCTTGGAGAATACCTTAGCTTTGGAGAGCTGATCAAACAGAATATCGATGCGAGGAAGAGGGTATTTGTTCTTGATGGTAACAGCATTTAGGGGACGATAATCCACACACATGCGTAGAGACTCGTCCTTCTTCTTCACAAAAATAGCCGGACAACCCCAAGGAGAAGAACTAGGCCGAATCAAACCTTTCTTCAATAGCTCATTCAACTGACTCTTCAATTCAGCCAACTCATTGGGCGGCATTCTATAGGGCCTTCGAGATATAGGAGCCGTACCCGGAATGAGTTCTATCTTGAATTCTACATCATGGTCCGGAGGTAATCCAGGCAAGTCATCAGGGAAGACATTTAGAAACTCACAGACAACTGGTAGATCCTCAATGGCTTTGGCTAGGGTAGCATTGGCTGTATTGTGAATAGAGATATCACGAGGTAACTGCACTAGAAAACCCTTCTTAACCACATGATCCCTCAACATTACCACACGAGTTGACGTATCGATCAACACTCCATTCCCACTCATCCACTTCATTCCTAGGATTATATCAATTCCTACCCCCGGTAGCACTACTAGATCCGTAAGGAACTCTCGATCCCCAATTTCAAGCTTTACATCTTTTACTACTTGGTTAGTCATGATATTATTCCCAAAGCAGACTAAATACAATAACCACCCTTGACAATTGTAATCACATTCATCTTATGCTTAGATGCAAAAGTAGAACTCACAAAGGAATGTGAAGCACCGAATCAAAGAGCACAACTGCAGGGTGATCATTAACAAGAAACTTACCAAAGAAGACCACTTCACCAAAGGAATTTCCTCCACAAGAGTGTAGTGAACACGCCCGACGGACGTTTCCTTGAGCATTCTTGGGAGGATGGGGACATCTATTTGCCCAATGACCAGTCAGGTTACTGGCCCAAAGATGGCCTGCTTGTCGGTGGAACATTGAGCTACCCCGCCCAGAGGTATTCTTCGAAGGAAATTATATACCCCTTGCGAAACCGGTTTTAGCTTGGTTCTTCTTCCGAGGTGGGCGGTCTTCGACATTAGCATTGGGTGGATTGGTGACGGGTCTTAGATACCATTGGAGCCTTAGGATCGGGAAGCACCAACCTCAAAGTTCCTTTTTACGGTTCTTGGAAGCGACATATATCTTGTCATTGTTCTCCGGGTCGAGTGTCACCGATAAACTCATTGAAGGTGACACACTTGCGCTTGCCCATAGACTTCATCGGTTTTGGGGAAAGTCCCCTCTTGAAGCTAGCTATTCTCTTGGCGTCGATGTCGACGAACTCGTGGAGCATACCTCGCCAAAGTTGTTGAATGCCCGGAGGTATTCATTAAGACTCTTGTTGCCTTGGGTGAGCTTCATAAACTCAAGATGCTTAATGGCCATGAGACCGGGAGGGATAAAGTGTCCTCTGAAAGTCAGCCTCAAATCGACCCCAAACTATCTCGACGTTTGCAGGGAAGGTGGTCCTTTGATGTGTCCACCAGATGCCTGCAGGGCCTTGGAGCTGGTGTCCTGCATATGTGGCCTTCATACCTTCAGTCAAATGGAGCAATCCAAACCTTTGCTCTATCGTGCTCAACCATTCATCGACTTGTAATGGTTCTTCCGCCTCACGAAAAGATAGGAGGCTTTGTATCCATGAAGTCCTTAAAGTCACTGTGACTTGGTTTGGCTCGGGTCCTTGGTGGACATGATGATCCTCACGGTTAGCCATCGGACGCATAGCCTCATTAACATGCGCCGACTTTCCCACAATCGCTCTGCATTAGCTCACCGGTGTGGGCGGTGGCGGAGGTGGTTGTTCCTCATTTCCCATGCCACGACCGCAACGAAGGTTATGAGCCATCTGCAAAATGTATAGCCAATGAGCACTGACGATGTGGAAATTTTTGTAGATGAACCGTATAATTATGCCAAACTGAGTCCATTGGAGGGAATGCATTTATATAATCAACAGAGGCACAATCATTCATCACAACCACACAACTCATCAAGCGCGTCAATTGACACATAAATTCGATGAACTTAACCAACAACGAGATCCATAGACCGCAAAGATGAAATTCATCAAAGGCTCACATACATGGAGCATAATACGTTCGATAGGTTACATCCAAGCCATAGTGGTTCCAAACTTACATCCAAAGATAACTTATTACAAAGCTACTCGTTCATGCATGAGGATCAACAAAAGACTAGCTCTTGCGCATTAGCTAAGTAGTAAGCTAAACCACGCATCGTCCTCGGAGTCGATGTCAAGATCTCTCCTCCATCTTCATCACTAGCGTGCTCTAACTCCTCATCTTCCTCCTCCTCGTGTGGAATGTCCTCAGTCCATTGACCTCCATGTCATCATCACCTTCACCATGATGACACCAGAGCCCATCTCATCCTCATCATCGTGGCGGGGAGAGGGTGAAGTTGATTGTGTAACAGAGAACCTCCTCATGGAGATTGTCATTGTACTCCTCAGCAACTGCCACTTGCTGCTCTAGCTCTACCTGTCGCGCTCTCAACACATTCTCCTCGTGCCAGGCTTCATTCCGTTGGTTCATCACGTGAATCAACATGCGTTCATAGTTGCGGTGAGCAACTGTCAACCTCTGAACCTCAAGGGTCTATTGGTCCCTTTCCTGCGTTACTTGCTCCAAGCGGTGCTGAGCCGCATTCCTCTCAGCAGTCACCCGAGCTAGCTCTATCCTCAGTCTTTCCTCCTCAGTAGGCTCAGGACGGGGCTCAAGAGGAGCTAAATGGTGACGAGGCGCCCTGCCTCCAGCGGACTTGTGAGCAGTGAGCTTCGTGCGCGCCATCTGTAGCAAAAGTTACAACGTAAGGGGAGAATCATTTAAGGGATACAAAATTTAATTAGTCGGGACAATCATATTTTAAAGGAGGGAGTAATGCAAGAAATGCCATGTATGCTTGAACATGATGCATGCACGATCCGTACGTCCTCACAATCCTAGAAAAATTTAAAGGCTAGCAAAATATATGATGGCAAACATACGTTCTCTCGTATACGGTAGCTAGTCGATCTACAACGATACGTTGTTAGTGTACCTGCAGAAAATTTCATTTCAGCCCAGTAATTTCCCAAAATGCATAAAAGCAAGCAGTAAACTAAATACTTTCATACATACATCCCCCGATGCATATACTCTAGTATCACAGCTACCTGTCAGAGATACCCACATTTAAGTACTCTCATAGATACATGATTGAACATGTAAGTATACGAGCAACCACAACTACTCTCCCCTAGACCGACGGTTGGACGGTCATGCTCTCACAACTCCCACTTACCGGAGCGTAGAGGTATTTGATCCAAACATTACCACCCAAGCGGATGGCATCCATATAATAGCACGCCGTATGGACGACGTAAATGTAAACAAGCAAGAACCCCAAGTTAGTACTTAATAAGCCACCTAAGAGTCCTTATTTGGGCATAAGGGATATGACCACTGGCAATACTTAGTATTTAATTTAGGATTTTTACAAATACTTTTGTTTTAAATACACAAATGACAAGTTTAGTGTCGAATCTTTCTCTCGATACCAAATGTAATGTAGAACCGACCAAATCATAAGAACGTAAGTACAAAAACAATCACCGAAGCGATCAAATTCTGTGCTTTAAGCTCCCATAATCCTCGGTAGTCCGGAAATCACAAAGGATTTCAACCAACTCTCGACATACAAACCAAGATCGTAGTGATTCAACACAACACATCATCCGTTACAACATTTCATAAGTAGCATTCGGATTACATCCATCAGAGTTCAAATAAAATATTACAAACCAAGTTTAGATGTGCGGAAGCAACATAGTTTAGTACATAACTTCATAGTTTCAAATACATTGCCAAATCAGAGTCATGTCCCACAAAAGCATTATCAGGTACGAGAACTAGTAGAGACCATGACCAACGGTCTAGTCTTCATCCCAATTGGGAGAAGGCAAGATTTGCAAACAACCAAAGAAGAACCGGTCATCTCAGCAATGTGGGAGATAAACCACGAGTACGAGAAGGTACTCAGCTAGACTTACCCATCAAAACCATAAATAAAAGACACCAAGGATCATGCAAGGCTTTTTAGGTGGGCTAGCTTGACACAGTTGCATAAAAGGCTTATGATTATAGTAACCAATTTAAACTTATTATCAAGCTTATCATTATTTACTGTCCACTAGATTAGCACTGCATGCTAGAGCGCTCACTTATTAGGAGCAAACAATATTAACCATAGCAGGTATAATAATAAGGTCATCATCATCATAACATCATTTCCGAACCATTAAGTTATTAAGTGTATCTACATTGGAGATAAGCTCGTCAAGTTCTCACTAACCGGAGAGACGGCGACTCGAATCAATTACAACTCAAATGAGGGGTATTCCTAACTCTCACCCCAGCATACTTAGCAAGGGTAGCCGTGGGTCACCTTTGGAATAACTCAGAACCAAATTCGCGGGTTCGATCAACACCAAGACTCTCGTGGATTACCCTTCCGCCAGACGATCAGGACTTTTAAATCACCGCCTTGGACTCACGCCTATGGCTCCCTTCCGAGGCGCACTTTATACTTATCGACTCCCGGCCTGAGGTGAGCTACTCGGCTTCGCGGTCGGTCATCGGACACGGCCAACTAAGAGAGAGGCATGCGTTCAACATGAACAGGAAAAAGGCTCCAAGAATCAGTCCTTAAGCGACACAGACGGAGTCACTGTAAACTGGCAAGCCTCCGTCCGGTCTTCATTTCAAATTAAGACTGGTTCTTTTCCACGATAGCAAATATAGCCAACCGTGCCACATGTATCTTCCTATATCTCGCAGGTGACAGGAAATCACCCGACTTCTACCGTGTTTAAGCAAGGCTAAGCACTACTTGAGCCTGAGCTACATAGGATTCAGGGTAACAATATCTGGACAAGGATTGGGTAACCAATGCAGCAATGGTTTGCATCCAACACCTAAACTTAATGCAACAATATATATATGTAACAATAATATTGTAACTGCATTTCGGAAATTAGGAGGCTTAATATGCTCCGGGGCTTGCCTTTCACAAAGTTGCAAGGACGGTGGTCCGGGCACTCAACGGCGATCTCGCTCGGGACTTCACCAAGGTCGCTCCTCCCCGAATCTCCGGTGCTTACCGGCCGCTTTCCGCTCGCTCGCTTCCTCGAATTCCAGCAGGTTACTCCTTCCGGTACACCTATTGCATGCCGATGCAAAAGATAAATATCATGGATGCATAAGGAATGACATGATGCTCATGATGAATGAATCACAGTGAGTGTTTACGAAAGTATCACTGGACACTCGTTTACCGAGTAATTAGCTCTATTCAAATCACTTTAAGTATGTATCCACTTAACTTAAAGAACAAGATCAACTTACCTAACTTGCATAACCTAAGATAAAGATGATCATCTTCAGTTAAAGGCCTAACACCTAGGAACATTACCACAAACTTAGAAATAGTAAAGGCATACATAATTCAACATTTAAAGTTTCATATGCACACAAATAGTCCCTTATTCAATCACAACCAGAGTTCTACAAATCCAAATGACTTGCAAGAGGACATTCTGGAAAGCTTATGAAATTCTCTACAATTCATTTGTAAACATCAAAGCATGATTCTTAAGTTAACCAAATCAAATTCCAGTAAACCTAGAATCTGTCCCGCAATAACAGGGTTGCCAACTTAATTATTTAATGATGATGCAAAAGCATAATTTGATCAATCCAAGTTTACCAACTTGTTTTTCATACCTAAGAAACATCAGAAAGTATAGTGCAAACTTCTAAATAATTTATTTAATATCCTTTTCCAATTTATTTAGTTAATTAGGTGATTTAAGCAATATATAGTAAAACTATTCATAAAAATCTACAAACATTACAGTAGCTATCTCATGCTGCACATAGACTACCATAAAAATTTCAAAGCCATTGGGCAAGTAGAATTTGCTGTATCTAAAATAACAGGTGGCATGTCTAATTTTAGCATAATTAGGAAACCTTATTAAAAAGTGTCAAGCAACAGATTTCCCATTTTTCCTAGCATCCTTATAGTATAAGAATAGCACTCACCAAATTTTACCTTTACTGGATGTATAGAACAATTATGAAAATTTACACAAGATCCATCCATTAATAAAAGGAATTTCTATAACTTAAAAACTACACATGCACTAGCTCTGAAATTTTAACCAGAGCTTCTAATAAGCAATAATAGACTACCCACAAAATTTCATAATTTTTGGACCACAGAAACTCAAGATAAAATTCAAACAAGTTTGCATGCATCTAAAAACAAATTTCAAAGTCCTATTTAATTCATTCAAAATTTCTAAAACATGTGCTCATATAATATTTTTATTAAATACTAGACATGACCAGGAACTCAACAAAATTGGAACCATAGCATTTGGATCTATATACTAGGCAATACAAATTTTTGAATACCAATACAAAGCTGTGAAATAACAAAGCAAACAAAATAAGAAACAAATCGCAGCCACAGTTGTTGGACCGGCCCGCGAAGCGTACAGGCGCGGCCCAAGACGTGGCGAGGCCCAAGCTTGCTCCCGCCTGAGCCTCTGCGGCTGACACGCGGGACCACCGTGACAGAGAGACAGGCAGGGGAACGGAGGACGACGACGGCGCAACTCGCCGCCGGTAGCTTCTCCGGCGAAGGCAAGGGTGTCTACGTGCTTGCCTCATCCTAGCGGACCTAGGGGAACCATCTATTGTAGCTAAGGACATAGCTAGAGGGGATGGCGATGGCCACGGCGGCGCTCAGTCACGGCATGGCCGGCTCCGACGACGCTACGGCGTCGCGGCCCTAACGGGTGGCTCTACGGGCTTCAGTAGGGTTCACCGGACCTAGCTCAAGGCAGAGGAGGGGTAGCAATGGCATGAGGAGAGCTAGCCACGCGGAGCGTCATCTCCGGCGAGAACAGCCATGGCGGCGGTGGAAGGGAATGACGAATTTGTCCTTACCAAGGCACAATCGACCTGGCTGAGGGGTGGGGGTGGCAGAGGGGATCACGGCGAGGCTACGAGTGGGATGGCTGCGCGTTTTTTTGATGGGCGAGCTCGAACGGCACAAATGATGCTTGGTCGGCAATGGCGGACGGCGTTGGCTCGATCTTTGAGAGGCGAGAGATGAAAAATGGAGTGGCGACTTCGGTAGGCGCAAGCGCCGGCTTGAAGTGGAGGACAACGGCAGCAAGGCCAAAGTTAGCCACGGCAGCGTGGGTCAGCGATCGAGAGATCCAAATGACGTGTGTCCCCACGCGCCTATTTGTCCGATGAATGTCAATCACTGTAGCGCGCATTCAGTCGAATTGAACCGCCTGACAGTGCGAATTCAACGCCTTATTACGGCTAATCCAATGACTCTTTGCAAAAATGGTGTACATGAAAAATGTAGATGTATGGTAGGGCTACATCTTTGATTTAGAAATCAACAACTCATTCGACCTGGATCAAAAGTTATATGAAGCCCAAGTTGGCCTGATCCAATTGAAAATGCAGTTTAAGACTTAGACAATTTTTTTCAGTGAAATCAGCATGAAATACTGACTTGTGGGCCAGGTTGGACCATGTTCCACACATTTTCATGAGTTGGCCATAAAACAACTTTTGTTCCTTGATAAATTAGCTACAACTTTGGTAAAGAGTGTACAGCCATGCAAAGTCTCTAAGTTGGACTTTTGACTCAGTCAACCAGTGAGACTCCTAGGGTCAATTCTAGTCAAACCTTCACTTGAGGGCATTTTGGTCATTTTGATCTATATGAACAATGTCCCAACAAGTAACCTAAGTGTAGTTAAGGTGTAATAGACCATGATCAACCATTTTACAAAATTGTTATACCACTTCTAATGATCACATGTGATACAGAAAATAAAAACAAGCAATTCATACATATGTTTCAATACAATGTTTCCCATGTTGCATGACCTTGTTGTTATCCTATACTTGTCACATTACTACCATGTTTCCATGCTTCAAGATATGAGAAATTCATGTTGCATTCATATGTTGCACTACTACCATTCACAAGCAATCCAGTATGAAACAAACAGAATATGCGAATGTTTCATATGTATGTTTCAGGGACTATGGCATGATGAGATAGATGATGCACATGTTTATGAAACGAAATACAATTAGTAGAAGCCAAACACCTAGGGTGTTACACACTGGCATGCGAAGCACGCACGAGCACGCCGTGCCCGACGACCTGGCCTCTCGGCTACCACCGCCGTCACCGCGGGTCCGCTGGTCTGGTCAGCCACTGTAGCCGCTTCGCCATGTCGCTGACCCCGTGCATCGTGCCACTGCGCTGCTTCTAGCCACGGTCGTTTGTGCGAGGTCACCCGCGTGCGCCCTGCCACCGCCGTCGCGTCCGCCTGGCTGCTCTGCCGCCTCATGCCCGCCTGGCGGTACCGTGCGCGTGTGGCCACATTTGGCATTGCCCACACGTTGCCTTGCCTTGCCTACCTTGCCGTCGCGTCGACGCTCGACGACGCTGCACTGCTGTCTCCTCTAACCGACACCATGTCTGCGGCGCGCTGGGCTGAGCCGTCGTCGGCAGTTTGCGAATTATGGCCATGCAGCCCACCATCCTGAGCACGTTGGCCATTTCCCCATCGCCCTGTAGCTGTACACGTTGTGCACCGATTGACAGCCGCGTCCCACCATGGCAACATCCCACCAAGCCACTCCGACCGTCCCCTGTTCCTCTGCCGCCTTGGTCGCTAGTCCCACGCTTGCAATTCAACCTGGTGAAGCCACCTCAGTTCAATTAATCCTGTTCGCAACTCCGTCATGTAGCCAGCCAACCGCCCGACCCCACCTTGCAGCTAGCCTCGCCGTGCCATGCTCCAATTCAGAGTTTTCACTCGATGGGTCATTAAGACCGCCCTGGCACGCGTCGAAGGTAAGCTCCCTATATAGGGCAGCTCATGTCAATTCGTTGCACCACTAGCTTTGCCTCCGCCTGCTCGTCATCCTGCGCACCTTTGCCTAATCGCTACCACCACCTAGCCTCCCTTGACACAGCCTTGCCACCACCGTGCGCCACCGCACCGTCCGTGCGCACACGGCCAGCTCGGCTCGGGCTGCCTCCGGCTGAACCACCGCGTCCGTGGTGAGTTCCTTGAGCTCACTTGCTACCCCAAGTTCTCTGACGTTGTTGTAGCTCACCGGAACATCACCGTTGCAGTGCAGGAGCTCTGCCACCGTGGACTAGCCTCGCTGGGGTGTCCCAGCTCGCGCTTCCTTCGCTTAGTGCTTTGCATTCAAGCCTAGTAAGGTATCGGCTCCGTAGATTGGGCGGGGAGGGGCTGGTCTCACCGGCGTAACCACTGGTGTCAGCGTCGCCACGTCGGTGCGCGTGCGGGAGGGCCCGAGGGTATGGCCGTGGTAAAGGAGAAAAGAGGGAGGGGCGTAGGTGTAAGATAGCAGACTGGCGAAATAGTGCTATTATTGTTCGCGCGATTACCAAGTAGGTCGGGGGTATTTTTGCATGATGACCGGCGCGCGCGGGCCTCCCCGTCACGGGCCGTCGTCGCCCGGCTGGGCCGCGCCCCTACGTGGGCCGTGCCATGCGTCGCGCGCGCGCGTTGCGTTGAACTGGGCCGCGCCGCTCGTGTTGGGTCGCGCAGTAGAATTGAGTTTTCCATTTTCCATTAAGGTAATAAATGCTTATTCAATTTAGTTTTGAGCTGAACTTTGATAAATTGTAGTAAATCTTATAGATGTCCAAACATGGTGAAACAAAATTTGTTGGGTTCACAAAAATGCCATCTATCTATTAGTGTAGTTAGTTTATAGTTAGCTGTGATAATGATAGGTTCATAAATTCAAATTAGAGAGCATAGTATTATATAGATTAATATTTGTAGGAATTTTTGTGGCAAATTGATGATAGCTTTAGCCATAAAATTTTTATAGTAGGATCATTAGATTATTATGTACTCACTGTAACTTTTGTAGCACTAGAGTAGGTTGATAAATAGAATAGCTAGTACCCTTGTTCTATCATATATAGAGTAAATCGGTATTAAGAGTAAGAATACCTTTAGTTGCTAAGATAATATATGTCATGCTTCATACTTGTTAGTGTTAACAGTAGGTAACTTAGCACCTTAGTCGGTAGAACTCGCTTAGTAGCTTGATAGATGTATTTTTATTTTAAGAGCTGCTGTTGCCGTATTACTAAGTGTTGCATCATGATTTCATGCATGTAGATCACGAGTTTGTAGAGTTCGTGCCCGTGGACGAATAGGATTACGAGGAGGTCATTGAGGAGTACGAGGAGGAGATCCTCATGCAGGAGGGAGCCCCGGAGCCTTTTGGTGGTGATTTTGTTGACCCACCGCCTGCCCAAGGCAAGCCCCGGTGCATAACCCGTATTTTTAATGATCACTGAATATATATATGATGTGCATTTACGTTACAGCCATTTTATAGAAACTACATGCATAGTAAGAATTGAAAGATGAAAGGTGATGAAATGGAACTGATTGCTCAACTCTTGCTTACATAGAATGGCTAGATAATCAATTAATCATGGCTATTAATAATTACATAAATAAGGACTCACTATTAGTAGTGCTTTCTGCAAAAAGAAAACCAGCAAACCATAAAGCTTTGCATATCTCTTGGAGTCAGGAAATTATTCTCACTAGTCGGATAAGTCTTGCGAGTACATTGTTTACTCAGGGTTTATTTACCCCTGTTGTAAGTAATGCTTGAGGAGTACCATTGTATGAAGAATTCTTCTGGTGGGCTCAGACGGATCCTTGTTCATTACCGCTAGATGTTTATTTTTAATTCCGCTGTTTAATATTCCGCACTCTGACATTTGGCAATGTAATAATGAATTTCTAAGAACTCTGGATGTATAAAATGTATTAGGTATTGTAACTCATTCTTATTATCGGATCCTTGGGAAAAAAAGTGGATCTTTCGGGTTCTTCCTTGGGGTGTGCCCGACGGATACCGTCCGCTGTAGCTTACTTTCGGGGTGCTTAGTGTCTGGTGGAAGACGAGCGCCTCCATAAGTGTGTTATTTCGGACGGTTCTGCCACATTTACGATGTAACACCGAGGTTGTTACATAGGTAAAGCTGGACAAAATCACTTCCAATCGATTAATCACCGATTATGATGGCTAATTTGAAATTGCTCACGGTATTTTTTTTTTGCTTCTTTGTTTATTGGGGTTTTTCCCATTTCCGGGAGCGTTGTGTGCCCTGGGCTCAGGTGGCCTTCTGGAGCAACAGCTCGACGGGGGAATAGAATCAGAATAAACTTGTTTGACCTGGATACAAAGGTGATGCCCTCCGTATAGCTACGCAGGGCCTAACTCTAATTCTGACTCCAACAGGTAGACCTAGCTACGCCACCTAATTCCCAAGCCAAAAGAGACCAGGCCCAAAAAATGTTAATGTAGTCGAACTTGTCCTCTTAATCTCTTCTACACCTAAAAAGACTTTAAAGTCATCGTCTTCTCTTCTCTTCTCTATCTCTACACCTAAAAAGGCTCTAAAGTCATATCTACCTAGTGATACCAAATCTTCATTCCTGCTCACGTGTCTGTGCCTGATACGAATCATAGTCTACTCGGAGCTCACACGTTCATGTCCTACCGGGTTTCGGTACAAAGACCGAGACCACGTGTCCATATCTGATACAAAGTCCTCGGAGCTCACACGTTCGCATCTGATTATACTAAGCGGGTGTTTAGATCCAAGGACTAAAGTTTAGGAGGTGTCACATCAGGTGTTCAGATACTAATAATAAAACTAATTATAAAATCCGTGACTAATTCATGATACAAATCTATTAAGCTTAATTAATCCATCATTAGCACATGTTTACTATAGCACCACATTGTCAAATCATATACTAATTAGGCTTAATAGATTCATCTCGTAAATTAGTCTCAATCTGTGCAATTAGTTTTGTAATTAGTCTATTTAATACTCCAAATTAGTGCTCAACATCCGATGTGACAAGGACTAAACTTTAGGATGTGGGAACCAAACACCCCGTAAGATTAAATTCAAAAATTATGACCCCCGGTGCAACACACAAGCATAAATATTTAAACGAAAATGATACGGTGAGGACGTCCGTTCGTCTGGGCCTCGTCTTCCCAAATAAAAAAACCGTCCGAGCGTTGTCTTCCCAAATAAAAAATATCTCTCCCATTCCGTCTCACACGCTCGCCACAGGCTCCACTTCGCTTCCTCTGCCCCACGCTCGCGCAGGCTTCGCTCTGCTTCCTTCGCCCCGTGGTCCTTGCCCACCTATGAGATGCCAGGCTCCGCCGTTGGAGTCAGGCCTACTTCCTGCCCCACCCTCATCACTGTCGCCAGCGCCGGCGTCCTCCTCATCACCTCCCCTGTGGTTGGAGACGTCGAGGGCGTCACAACCGTGCGGTACTTCACGTCCGCCTCAAGGCTTCTCGCGCCCCGGTATCGGAAGAAGCTCTCATGGGGCCAAGTCAGTGGTGCTCTTCGCTCCGCAGCCTCCTAGCCTGCCCATCGAGCCGGTTATGGAGTTCCTCAGCGTGCCTGACATGGTGGCTGCCGCCCACTAGAGTGCCATGCCTGACATGTTGCAAGTGTATATTTTAAGTGTTTTAGATGTTTCAGAGGTATGTTGCAAGTGCTCCATGTGGATATTGCAAAAGTAGATTGGGATGTTGCATATGTTGCAAGTCTTTCAGAGGCATGTTGCAAGCGTTTGTTCAAAATGTTTCATCTATTTTAAGCGTTTTTGATTTGGATATTGCATATATTTCACAGATGTTGTAAGACTATGTTCTAATGGTTTCAGCTATTTCAATCTTATGTTGCACTAAGTGCTTTTATGTTGCAAGTTGAAAGTGTTTATCTGGATATTGCATATGTTTTACACATATATTTTAAGTGTATGTGCCAAATGTTTCATCTGCTTCAGACGTATGTTGCATTCAAGTGTTTAATGTTTCAGATGTGTGTTCAGAGAGTCATGGGGACCCGGCCTGGCCGCCGAGGGATAGGGTGCGGCGATCCGAGTGCCGACGGTCGAGGCGCGTGGCGCGCCTAGGTCCTGCGGACGAGGGCGTGCTTGTCCTCATCCGTGCTCTTGGGTCCTGCCTGCGCAGAGAGAGAGAGAGGAGCGGGGTCGTTGGGAAGGAGCCGTGGGCACATTGACGGGGCGGGGTGCATGTGCGTGTGAGGGGTGGGGTGAGGCGGACAGGAGCAGGCTGCATGGGAGTGCGGACGTCCGAGCACTAGCCACGTCCATATTAAAATAATGCGGCAAGATTGCACGTTAATAAACTAGGCAACACCCATAGAAGCGTGTTTAACTTTAGGGCCGATGAATCAGTTTACGATGGGTTCTCTACATCAACTTGGCGCTTCTTTCTTGATCTCTACTTGGATTAAGCCAACCTGAATATTATATACCGGCTTGTTTTCCATTTCATTTTTCTTCAGAAAATTACCTCCTTTAAATATTTGCTTGGTTGACAAATTGGCTGTAGATAGCACGACTCCTTTCTTCATGTTGCCACTCTTGACATCAAATGACAATGAAGCAAGCTGTATAATTAAATGATTTTTAGTGTCATCAGCTGAAATATTGTGAGGAGTCTTGGACTCATCATTCTCGCCCTCTTAAAACAAAGCCGTCCTTGGCTTTGAGCCAATATCAAGCACCTCTAGATTCTTGTTTGCCACAAAGTTATTATTGTCTTTGTCCAACAAATCTGCACCTTTGAAAAGCCATGTCATATCTGAAGCTAAATTATCTTGCCTTGAAAACTTAGAGATAGAACCAAATTGGATTGATGATTTAATTGGCTCCTTGCAGCGAATTGCGGACTCACTAGCAGCAGTAAGAGTAGGAATATTCACGTCAGCTAAGAGGTAGATCGGAACTTCATAGAGCTCGTGCTCGTTGAGAGCGATGATGTTCATCAAAGAGCGATGATGTTCATCAAAAGCGAAGCGAGGCATGGCGATGATTATTATCGGAAGGGTAGCGACAACGAGGTTGAGATGAGGAGCTAGCGAGGCGAGGCCATGGTGGTTTGATCCGAGGGTTACTTAAGGTCGATAGGATCATGACCCTTTTGCCCCTCTTTTGTTTCAAGCCAACCTGATTTGATCCATGGGCTAATTTTAGGTACAGAATGTTTTCATAATTGGGTCGTTCCGAACCGCTTGTAGGCCTATGGTCATAACTTATCGCACCATAGGTTACTCATGCCATAGTTTTTTAAGGCAGTGCCAGAATTATGGCACACCATACTTTTTTAGCATCATGTCCCGCACGTCATAGACTCATCTTCTTGCCATAATTGTGGATTTGATTTTGCTTGTGATACTTTCTATGGGTGTGGCAACCATAATTTGCTGAAGGTTAGACGTGGCAAACTACGACACCACCCAAACAGATCCTTAGTTTCCTAAGTTGCTAGAGGCCAGCTACTTGGACCATTTCACCAGAACTTGACGCGACATGACGCCCTCAACATGATGCACACCATGCTGCTGCGACAACTGCTCTAGAATTTGAAAAGGGCTTGTAAAAGCAAGTAAGTTAAAACAGAACTAAGTATTAGCACCAAATGCTTTTATTCGTTCAATTAATAAAACATGAAAAACATGATGTATAGTTGATCCTTCTGCCAAGTGTAAGTGTAAGCGGTATGTGATAGCATCAACATGACAATGACTGGAAATGATACAGAGTATCCAAAGGAAAGTTTCTGGTTAGCTCATCAAACGACTGAATTCTGAATGTAACGCTAAAGTTTGAGATAGACCAAATCACCCACTAATGCATTATTATTATTATTTTTGCGAAAGAACCCACTAATGCATTAAGTGTGACCTTTGTCGGTTTGAAGCTTTTGACGTTGTTAATTAAGATCGATGTTGATGTTGTTGCAACAATTGGATCATAAATATCCATTCTTGTAGATCAGGAACAACAAAAGTGTCCACGCGATCAATACCCAGATGACAAAATCCATTACCGTATCATATAAAACTTCAAAAATAGTTTTAGAGCTATCTTGTGTCTAGATCGATTTCTAGAGATGGTTGATGTTTCTATCTGCGCACGTCTAGAAATATCCTCGATGAGCACAGGCACACACATTCTACCCTTATAAGTATCCCTCAAAGATAGAGCCGATAGATTTAAGATTGATAGAGTCGTAGCGGATCCCTCATTATGGGCGGGCATGTCACCCGGCCACCAAAGAAAAATAGTACACCTGCCTCATGCCGAGTACTTAGGTGAACATGTTTCAATATGAGTCTAACCAGCTGAGCTAAGTTTATTTCATAAACTCGTTTGATATTATAGATTTTAACATGTTTTCCTATAAATTTGATCAATTCCCTTTTTTTTAAAAAAAAGTTGACTTCGGAACTGTTGATACGGCTGAGCGAGCACCCATGACGTGGAGATACACGGACCATGAGGGCTTGACTTGCGAGCCGCGTGCTGCGTGCTCAAATTGTGGCTGGTCGTAGAAAAAATAAAGCAACATATATATAATCTGCGCAAGTGATGGTGGTCTTAGGCGTGTGAACGACTTGACGACATGGGACAAGTTATGCGTCATTTCGTTTCGTACGGAGGATGATGCCGGCCAAGGCCCTGGCATAGGATGGGGATGGATTAGACTAGCTAGTATAATTTGAGGGCATGATGGATTAGATTTTCGGTAATTATACGCCGGAGTCCTTCCGACCGGATGGACCGACCCACCCGCGCCGCTCACCTGCGTTGCACGCTGCGCGCCGCGTGCATAAACCCGTGTCACCCGTCCACGTCACGCGCCACGCGCCCCCACCCCACTCCGCACTCGCTGCTGCTGCTCCACTCCGCTTTGCTACCTCCTTCCCGTCGCACGCGCAGCCTGCTCCCACCTGTCACGCGTGCCGCCTGCCCGGCTGAGCCAATTAAGGCCGGTGCTAGTGGTGCTGACAATGGTGGAGCTCGCGCATGATGCCTGGAATCGACCAACCCCGGCCTTCCCTATGATGTAAAACACATGTTTAAAGTGTTTTAGATGTTTCAGAGGTATGTTTCTCATGTTTTGTATGGATGTTGCAATGATAGCTTTCGGATGTTGCACATGTTGCAATGGTTATATACGTATATTGCAAGAGTTTTTTCAAAATATTTCATCTGTTTCATACGCATATTGCATGTGTTTTCTCTGAATATTGCATAAGTTGCAATGTCTATGTTGTAAGTGTATGTTCTAAATATTTCATCTATTTCAGACGTATATTGCTATCATTTCATCCGAGTGTTGCAAAAGTAGATCTGGATGTAGGGTTGTTGAGCGAGGAACGCGGGAGCCATAGCGGCTTCGATGTCGGGAGGAGGCACAGGCCGTGTAGCACCGGTGTGGGAGAGGCGGGGGAGTCATCCGAGCGCGTGGAAGAGGTGGGCGTGAAGCGGTGTGGAAGAGGCGAGCAAGGCGCCGGTGTGGATGAGATGGGGCCAAGTCATCCGGACGGCATGGGCAGCGGAGCGGAAGGGAGCGGTTTGAACACGAGCGCAGGAAGCGAAGCTGGCGCGGGCGGCGTGCGAATCCAAGAGACCAGGGCGGAGCAGGCACAGCCAGACGCGTCAACCGTCCAGTTGTCCGGACGCTAGTCTTTTCGTTAGATTTTTAGTAAGGCCTTGGTTTCGTTCAGCTCAGCCGCCCTTGTGGAAAAAGGAGCAATAATACTTACGTTTTCCAATCTTTTTATATTTTATTTTGTTAATAGGGAATCATCACCTAGCAACAAATAATGAATCAAAGAATAGCATATCTGCCATTTTTTATCACAAATATATACTCCCTCCGTCACAAAAAGAATAAAATTATAAGATTTGTGCCAACCAAAGACGTTAAAGCTTGATCAAATTTACAGTGAATTGTATTAATATTTATGTCTCCAACTAAGTTTACTATAAAAATATATTTCATAACTGATCTAATGGTACTTGTTTTGTATAAAAACTATCAATATTTTTATATAATTTTAGTCAAACTTTAAATTGTTTCGCTCCTCAAAAAGTGTAAAATGTATTTTTTGGGTGGAGGGAGTACCACCGAAAAAGGTAGAACAAATAATCAATCAATGAAGATATCAAACATGTTTGTGGATAATATAAGGTAGCGTTTGGTTTGGAGACAAGGTAGGACGGGACGGATCCATTCTAGTTTTCTGGGATGGGATGATTTCATCTTATTGTTTGGTTGAGGGGATATAGTTGTTCCCGTTTTGTGTTTGGTTAGAGGAATAGAGATGAGAAGGATTGACGACAATTTTGGATCTGTTGGCAACTATATGAGTGGGCCCCAAATATCAGTCAGGAGTCCTTCCTTTTCCTTCGTTTCCACGCACGACATCTTTGCTCCCTCCCCGGTCTGCTCCGCACGCCCCCATCCGCCGCTCAGCCCTCGCTGGAGCTTGAGCCGAGGGCACTATGCCGGCTGCCACCGCCAGGAGTTGAGGTATGGCCTCCACCGCCATGGCCGTCCATCTCCCGGGCTCGTGAAGGGACATGACATCTAAGAGGGAGGGTGGTGAATTAGGCAACTTAAAATCTACTTTTAACTATGGTCCCTATTTTTCTTCTAGACAAAACCTATGCAATAAATAATCAATCTAGATGTGCAACTAAGTTTTTGCTAGGTGTGTTGCTATCTCTACCGCAAAAGAGTTATGCAACCTAGGTTCTAATCCTATCACTAGTTTAGCAAGCTAAACTAGAAAAGTAAGCACACAACCTAGGTACGTAATAAGTAAAGTGTGGAAGCTTAATTGAGACAGAGATGGAAATTTCCGTTGATGACTCTTGTATTTTTATCAAGGTATCGAGAAGCTCACACATTCCCTTAGTCCTCGCTGGAGCCCCTCATAAGGGCCAAGCTCCCGATCAGGTAACTCCGTAGATAGCCTCTGGGCCTTCCCCACACGTATGTGGGTCTCCGAGATGGTCTCTCCCGGACTGCTCCCCACCGTCTTCACTATTGAGCTTCTGGCCAAACCGTCACGGACCTTGTTCCCTCCGGTACATGGTAGCAGCTGCACCACAAACACGGTTAGTGCGGTTTTGCAAGACTACAAGCCCCTCTAACGTACAATAATGGTGCGCACAAGTACCAGGTGGTAAGAGGTATACAAACCTCACTAAACACTAGGTCTAAACCTAAAGCAAGCGCATTAGCGGTGGTCTAACTAGTCTAAACACTTTGCAAAAGCACCTACATTAATCACTTAATATTTTCCTAAGCACTTTTGATGGGTTGCAAGTGGTGGATGATTTTATCTTGGGAGATAGTCCGAGAAAAGGAGGAGAGTGTATTATAAAGTTAAGGAGAGGCTTAGGTCCATAATGCCGTATTATGGTGCTGCTCAAAAGAGTCAATTTGGCTAGCCAAAGGGCACTTCAATGGTTGAAACTACACATAGTTTCCGTAACAGCCACGTCTGCAAGAAATTATCTATAGGATTTATCTCACACGGTGCAAGTTTCTCGGCTTAATAAATGTGGCTTTTTTTGTGTCCCAAGTCCTTCTTCCTTTCTGAGCAGTAGGTGTGAGCTCATGCTCACCATGGAGGAGCCTGTGCGGACGACGAGGGCGGGGGAGCCTCACAGCTAGCCTCCACCTCGCCATGGAGGGCCGCATGCTCGGCTGCTCGCATGCGTCGTCGTCATGGAGCCCAATCTCGGCAGGAGAGCAGCATCGAGCGTGGCCTGGGTGGATGGCAAGCGGCCTGGGCGGCGGTGATTGCGGTGGCGCGGGCGAGTGTGGGTGAGCGAGCTCCTCCGGTGGCTCGGGCGAGAGCGGAGGTGTGGTCCAGCGCAGAGGCACGCGAGCAGAGCTCCAGCGTGGCGCGAGCTAGTGCGGCGGCGCAGGTGAGCTCCCGTGGTGGCTCGGCCGAGCGCAGTTACACTTGTGAGCTCTCACGGCGGCGCGGGCCAACGCAGGAGCGCGTGCGAGCGAGGCTGGTGCGGCAACCGTGGCAATGTGGGCCCCACCGAGATAGAAATCAGTGGTTTGTTCCCAACGCTGAAATCGGCATTTCTTCGTGCCTCGGACGAAGAGTAGACACGTGGTTTGTCTCGTAAGAAACGATTTCATCTATTATTCTTCTCTTTCCTCGTTAACTGAGCTGCTATGTCAGTATTTTGCTTAGTTGTTAAGTCAGTTAATAGAGATGAAAACCACCAGTAATTTACCTAAGGCATCAAGCAAAATCTTGCTTGCACAAAAATCAAGGTCGGCTAGCAAAACAATTAAACACGTTGCTTACTCTAGTTTTCAGCTCAACTACACAGTGTTCAAAAAAAAAATCCAAACATGCCGATAGAGATCAGTTTTGTGGCGGGAGGAAGAAAACATGCTCGATTGAGTTTTTCTCACGCTAAAACAACAATTGGAAGCACATGAGGGACACATGAATATGTGACGAGTCTGGAAAAAAAGGCAACCGGTGTTAGGGTGTTGTCGGAGTTCGGATTTTCAAACTCTGCCAAAAGAGACCAAATATAGCCTTCCAAAACCTGTAGTTTTTTTTTTAGTATAATGGAAATGAGTTTGAATTGGGGCCCAGTCAAAATTGCTCTATGAGGTCCGGCCTTGAAACCGACTTTGTTTTTTGCCCGGCCCATATTACTATACGGCTTTGGATTCAGGCATTTTTTTGTTCAACTAGGAAAAGGATGCCAACGATGGCTACCTTGAGCCCGCGTACTAGGCGGGCCACTCAAGGCTAGCCAACATATAACGTGCATCGTATTGAGCTCCAAGCAAAAAAAAAGTGTACATTCGACTAAAAAAACACAAATAAAATGGAGATGGATCGATGTGGACATGCAACCAGAAAATGGAATATTCTTGGTGGCCAACAATTTACTTGAGTGGCAAAACCGAACCCTTAAAGACATATCATTACCTTGGAGGTCATAGAAAACCTCCAAGGAGCACGGGCGGAGCCTCGTGGAGGCTAAACTGGGCTCCGGCCCCCCTTTATTTGTGACAGTTTCGACTGAGTAAATCTTGTTTGCTTGTTGCACTCTGCATGCCACCATGCATGCATGCAAGCACACCAGATGCACTATCTCCCCGCGTCAGCCCCCTATTGATTACTCTTAAATTTAGCATGTTGCTGCTACACCCTCTGTGCTCCGACATTAATAGAATATGAGACACAAAGTGTTGTAGTACAATTTGATAACTACGTACTGATAAACATGTTTAGCTCATTTCAAACTCTGCATGAGCACAGTCTGTACAATCATACTAGTAGTAGTATCATTTTCCAAAGTACTCCCACTCTCACGCTCAGACATGAAAGTGTGCACCAGCCTAGGAAGTGTTCACCAATAGCCATGTTGAGTTTTATGTAGCTCTGCAAAACATAGCAATTGTGAAGTTCCTTTTAATAGCCATTTGTATCGTGCAATACTGAAATGCACCCCCCCCCCTTAATTTCACCTCACCCTCCGCCACTGCAAGGAGATACATATGTCTTTATTCTTTAGTACTAACTCAAATTTCTAAGGTAACTCCATATGTTTTGGAGTGCTAGTCCAAAGCAGCGAGGTAATTTTGCATTTTCTTGAGTGTTGTTACGAACCGACAAGGTAATTTAAATTTTTCTAGTGTCACTCTAAATCGCCAAGGTAATTTTATATTTCTTGAGTGTTATTACAAACCACCAAGTTAATTCAACATTTTCTTGGGTGCTATTCCCCACCGCCAAGAAAAACTCATAGTTCGTTCGCTGTAATTGAAAACCACCAGTTTTCTTGGGTGCTAACACAAGTAAATCGACGTAGCTGCCAAGAAAAGAGTATCCATTTTCTAGTCATTCCTCTACCACCAATATAATGGACTCATTACATTCTTGTTAGTTAGACATTGTATTTATAGACATAAATGCTCCCTTGACAAGTTTATGAAATGAAATACATTTTTTTCTTGGTATATCAATCCATCTAAAGGTGCAATTTTGAGTTGTTATGCATTAAAGAGTGCATATTGGCGCTTAGCTGGAGATATAGTTAATTTTAAAGCAAGCATGCAACATAGTAATATCAGACTAAGGCAAAGTTTATATCAAAGTTGTAGAACCCCAAGGGATATAGACCTTTATATTTGATCACTTATTCATCTGAAATCATTTAGAGTACAAAAAATTATGTTATAAGATCTCACAGTTTTGAAATTATTTTTTGCTTAATTTTCGGAACGACCCTGGATGGAGATACAACGTAAAGCAAAGTTATAGCACTCACGGGATATAAAACTTTTTAGTTCAAACCTTTTCCATTTGAAGTTGTCTGGGTCTCAAATATTTATTATAAGATCCACTAAAGTGAATATAAAAAGAAAGAAACATTCACTTAGTCAAAAGTGACTTTGCTGTGGAGTGGTGAGTGAATTTTGACATGAAACCTTAGGTTGTAGGTTTGATTCCTGACAATGTTGCGGTCATCGTATATGTATCTTTGGAGGTCATCATATACGTGGATGCTTTCCTAGCGCGCGCGGGTACGTACTGATCGAATGTTGCGGTAGTGCTAGCTTCGGCGGTTCCGTTGTTTTATCATCACGCACCGAAAAAGGCGAAAACGCTTGAGACAAGTTGCTGCGGTGAAACCAAGGTATGTGCCAGCGATTGTTAGCTGGTGCGTCAATATGAGAGATGGCTCGATTTTGATGATGAGCAGATTTATCGATCCGTCACAGTCGTACAGGCAGTAGATAGCAGTAGATAGAATCAACCGTTTGTTGAGGTCGTCGACGAGAGGAAGGTTCGTTCTCTCGTCCAATGAAGCTAAGTCCAATGTGGACGACGGGCATGGCGTGAAGTCGTGGGAGCTGGTGGGCAGCATGAAGGCGTCGTGGCCGGAGCTGGTAGGCATGGCGGCGACGCAGATCATGCACGACAGGCCTGACTTCGCCGTGGAGGTGATCCCGCCGGGCAGCAAGGTGCACCGGCCGGACCCGCAGGACAACCCCAAGCGGGTCCTCGTCCTCATCAACATCCCCTACGTCGGCTAAGTAGCTAGATATGATGCTAATAACTCTTCTATATTTATAATAAATAATACCACTGGGCACTGGTCGAGCCGGCAGTACGTCCAGCAATACTGCGTGCGTGCATGCATGCATTGCGTGGCTCGTGAATGAATTGAGATGAGATGCATCGCTAGCTAGCTCTCTTCTCTGTCACCGGCCCTGTGTACGTGTGGCGTACGTCGTATACGTATTACTTCCTGTGCATGGTCTAGCTAGCTGTGTACCACGCGCGTGAGTTTAATAATCACACAAGAATTAATGTACATATACGGCGATGGTTCCTGCGCAGCGCAGCGCGTTGGTTCCAACACACATGACATGCACGATCGAGAATTTGATGAGAGTGTACGTATCACTCCGCTAATAAGCCATAGCAAGTGAGTTGTCTTTTTAGTTATACTAGTTAATTATCTAAGTTTTTTTAATAAAAAATTCAGACACTCAAATATGGCAACTCCCATACTCTTCTAGGCTCGATCCAGTTGTGCTTAGAAAAAAGGTCCTCGGAGGGCTAGGGATAAGCCATCCCATGGCTCCCCCTCATGGTGCTCCCAGCCCATGCCTACCCCTCCATTGCTGTCAATCCTAGCCCCGTGACCACCAAGACCACCCTAGCCTCTATGGCGGTGGCCACCGCCATCATATTTTTTCTAGTACAATGTTAGTCTTCCTTCTCCTTTTTTCCTGTCGCAATCCCCTTCTACCTAGATTCAGTTTGCCGCACAAAGCTTCTATGCTAGATAGTTTGACTTCGTCCCAAAATCCTCAGGTGACGAGTTGTCAGACTTTGGCTATCAGGTTGTGGTTCTGAGTTATGGTGGCGCAAACCTGAAGGCCTCCTCCTCCAAGATGGTCTCAAGGCCACAGGTGCGCTCCACCGACGTCCAGGCAACAAGCACGCCAGGAGTACTATCCATTCATCGTATCCCTAAACCAGGTTCTTAAGGTAAAATTGGGAGCCCTATTAAAAAAAACTTTAATCTACTCCATGCAAGCAATAAAACATCACATACTATCAAAACCACAATGTAATTTGCTAGAAATTAAATGGGTTCAAAGAATCCAACCTTTTGGAAGATGGATTCACCACAATTTGAATGCCTTCCTCAAGATCTAATTAAAAAGTGCTCTCCAAAATAGAGAAATAACTAACATGAGAATCAAGCAATCTAGCCATTAAAACAATTGAAAAGCTATAAATTCAAAGAAGTAGATGCTTGTTACTAATGTTAAAGCAAGAAGATCATACCCATCCTTCAAAATCCAAGACCTTTCATGAGAATTTTGGTGAAAAATGGCCACAACAATGGAGGGAGAGGTGGGGAAACACGCCTCCTTGGATGAGTGTGCTCCGAATGGGAGGGAGGAGGGACGAGGGTTTTGTACAATGTAGAGCTAGTAGTTGTGATAGGCTCTACATCATTGTCGGCTCAAGCCACGAGCATGCAGTGACATATCACTGTCGGTTTAAAATTACAAGCCAGCAGTGATGTGGAGCCTATCACTACCGGCTTGTGGCTTGAGCCATCAGTGATATGTCACTGTTGATACATGGCTTCAACCGGTAGTGATAGGGACCATCACTATCGGTTCTTTGGGACCCCAATCATTTATTGATTTTCAAGTTATGAATCGGCATTGAAGTGTTATCGGTGCCGTTTTGAGAGCAACTGGCAGTGATGGGATGGTAGTAAAGGTCATATATGTAGTAGTGTGGTGCGCCGACCCAACACCTACCCCGCTGTTGCCGTCAAACCTGGCCCCATGACCACCTAGACCAACCTAGCCTCTATGCTGGTGGCCACTGCCATCACACTTTTTGCAAACAGCGCGGTAGTCTTCCTGCTCCCTCTTTCTTGTCGCAACCCCCCTTGCACCCTGGTTCAGCATACCACACAAATTAAAACTTCTACGCTAGATAGTTTGACTTTGTCGAGGGCTCCTTGGGCGATGAGCCGTCTCCCTTTGTCTATCGGGTTGTGGTTTTGAGGTATGACGCAAACCTAAAGGCCTCCTCCTACAAGATGGTCTCAAGGCCACAGATGCGCTCCATCGACGTCCAGGCGACAAACACACTAGGAGTACAATCCCTATATCATATCCAGAGTAAGAGCAAACTAAGGTTTTGGTTTTCGCACACCATATGCCTTTGGATCTGCTGCCGTGCTCTGAAAATTAAATTGGTTGTCTCTGAAAATGAAAACACCAGGCACATATATTTTTCACACACATGTATCATACACGCCACTAGAACATACTAACTTCCAACTACAAAACGAGATGGGGATCATGATTTTTTTATATATCTCTTCACCCCAACTTGACCTAGGCTACATGAAAGCTAGCTTTTTTATTGTTATAGGATAAGATTATTATTTCTTTGTACTAGAACACATGTCCACGAGAGGATTCATTAGGAGACGGTCGAATAGAAGTCCTCAATTATGATGCGGACCGCGATCGGGATCCGAACCCAGTGGCTGCCTCCATCGTGCCATGCTAAGCTGCCAAACGTGTAGTCACCCTGAATCCACCGCATCGCCTTGAACACCACCTTGAAACTCTGAACCCTTCTCTCCTTGCTGAACACCAGAACTGATGGCTCGACGGACATCTCCACACCAGGAGGCGGCTGGAAGAATGCTTTGTACACTGCATCAGGCTGGCCAACATTGGTGACAGTGCGCATGACAGTCTCGGATGCCTTGAGATTAGGGATCGCGATCGATGGAAGGTTGAGGTCTGCTACAGATGCCTTAGGAGTCGTGCAGTTGTTGTTGACACCCAGTCCTCCTGCGCATTGGAAGAACCTGAGATAATCTGATGGATCAATGTCATAGATAAGACCTGGATCGTCGGCCTTGCTTGGGTTCACAAACCCTGCACCGTAATCGAAAGGGTCGGCAATTTTTACTGGAGTTCCATCTGCTTTTATTGGGAGCCCATTGTTGTCAGTGCTAAGTGCTGCAAGACATGGATGTTTAAGGCAATAATTAGTTACCAATTTGAACACGATTGTTTGGTCCAACAGTATTATCTGTGCACTATGGTTATCTTAAATACATACCAGTTGTCATGAGTGCCGATTTCAGGGCAGCAGGTGACCACTCAGGATGCACTGATTTAAGCAAGGCGACAATCCCAGACACATGAGGGCAAGACATGGATGTTCCAGAAGAAAAATAGTAGTGAACACCCAGAGCTTTGTAAATAGGTATTTGTGGGGCAGCTGCCAAAATGGTCACCCCAGGTGCAGCTATATCAGGCTGTTGATTGGAATGTATAGCACATTAGTTCAATGTGCAATGTTGACGAAATTATTGCAGACAATTGAATGAAATTAAATATATATAATTAAGCTAATCATGGTTTCATTAATTGACTAAAGTTCCAATTCCACGTATAAATGGCTTCCAACATCGACCAACATGCTTACCTTAAGAACCCCAGGATAGACGGGGCTAGGCCCTCTAGATGAAAACGCTGCTACCTTTGGGGCAGGAACTCCACTTCCAATAGTTGTTTGGGTCAAAGATATCTTTGCTTTAGGAGTATCACTTGTTGTTCTGTTATTTCAGCAAAGGAAAGGAAATGATTAGAAGCAAGGAAACAATATAGCATGAATGCATGCATATACGAATTGCAAGAAAAGGACTTGAATGTTAATACCAACATATGAATCACAGTATCCTATTGGTAGAATGGCGCAACATGATTTTAGGCCATATATATATACTCTCTAATATGAAGTTACAATATTTTTCTTGAGAGTTGGAATTAATCTCTACATACTTCAGGTATTGCAACATCTGGTTGGCGATCTCCAAATCAACAGCAATGAAAGGAATCCTCGTGCTGTAGTATTGCCACTGATCAAGACCATCCATGTTATATTGTGAAAATATGAGCCCTTTCCCTCCATTTTTAAGCAGTATTGAAATAATATCAGACAATTTTGGCGGTGGAGACATCTTGCTAGGTGTGATGCAGAAGATGATCTTTCCCTTTACATCTGTGCTGTTTATGTAGGCAGGGTCACACCTGTAGGTTTTTAGTAACATAAGTACTACATAGAGGAAGACAAGGTTACAGTGTAAAATATATGTTATGGAAAAAACTGAACTTAAATGTAAGTGCGGAACTAAAATGCCTAACAACAAAGATGTTGTTCAGAAAATAGCCTTACGTTTGAGCATCATAAGCTAGAACTTCATAGAAATGATCTGCCCCTTCTGTTGCCACAAACAAAGATTGACCCTGTAAGAATAGTAGGTAAAGAAAAATGTGTCTAGTTACTTGTTGAACTTAAATGAATAAATACCAGAAAACATAACATAAATAATAATAACTCCATACTTCCATGTGGAAAAAGACTTGAATTTACATATGCATATATAATGTAATCAATCTAAAGTTTGTGACTACATTTTGCAGTAACATTTCCATCGAAAGGCTATATATATACAAAAGTGTGTATGTTTGTCCCTATCTAGATGTGTAAGAAATTAGAAATTGACGTACCACAAGCCTTTGTTTGTTGCCAAGGGTGATAACCGTGGGAAATAAGCGATCAACAGTTGTTGCTGCAACTGTTAGCAGCCACGGCGACACATTCTCCACCGTCTGGGTGACAGGACCATCGTTTCCAGCTGAGAAAACAACTGTGATGCCATTCGCGACGGCGTGCAATGTGCCAGGATATTCTGATGGCCCCCCAATAGACAGAGATAATACATCAACACCATCGTGAATGGCATCGTCTATGGCTTTCATGATACCAGCGCCACTGCATGAGCCATGAGTTGGAAATGCACCCCAGCAGACCTTGTACACAGCCAGCCTGGCACGAGGAGCACCACCACGCGCCACGCCGCGCGCTAACCCATTAAAGCTAACGTTGTGGACAAGGTTGCCAGCAGCTGTTGAGGCAGTGTGGGTTCCATGGCCATTGGCATCCCTGGGAGACAAGAACTCACCATCCAGTAGGCTTTTGTCAATGTCATCAGCAGCATACCACCGTGCACCTATGAGCTTTCGATTGCAGTTGTTTGGGCCAAACGAGGCACCAGCTTGGCAAATTCCCTTCCATTTTGGAGGAGGGGGGCCATAACCATCTTCAGCAAAGCTTAACGATTCAGGCCAAATACCTGAGAATGCATTATTATAACTTAGAGAACAGATAAATTAAAATGTTACTCCCTAGTCAGTCAGTCAAAGTCCCATTATTATAGGTACTTCTATTTTGTTTCACTGTTCCAGGAGATATCTCTCTTGAGTCGTTTGGAGCATGAAAATATAGTTCAGTATTTTGGAACAGATAAGGTACTAAACTCATTTCTATAGTCATGAAATTCATTTCTAGAATAAAACTATGATAAGCATACATTTATTTTCTATATTAAAATTTTCTTTGTGTGGTGATTGCTTTGTTGTGCTCCGTTTTGACTTAATTTATCAGATAAAAGCACCAACATCTAGGACACCAAATTAGTATCATTAGATAAATCATGAAATACTTTTTATAATATACTATTTGGTGTTAAAGATATTAACTATTTTTTTATAAAGTTTGTTAATGTTTAAATAGTTTCACCTAAAAGGACAACCCGGCTCAGTTTGCATTTTGAGCTACTGCTTTCGTGATTTAACATGAAACATTTGTAGGCAAGATAATCAGCTCAGAGGATATATTAACAGATCATGAGGATAAAAGAACAGGGGGACAAAAGTTTGTGGAAGGGAGAATATGCACACTATTAGTATTCCACCTAGCATCTACAATATTTCTTCACAGTCTTTCCACATAAATCATATCTTTCTGTAAAGGGTTTCAAAATCATGTCACAAAAGACTTGACACAAGTTGTACCAGCAAATTGCATATGTAATAACCTGTGTCAATGACACCGACAATGATGTCCTCTCCATTTTTAGCTTTTGTAAGCAATCCATTTGGCTGATTGTAGTCCAGTCTGACAAAGTCCCAGCTTCGAGTTGTATGTGTGCGGTAGAATTGGTTTTTTGTAACACTAACCACGCCTGGCAGGGCTGCAAGAAAGAGCACACATTCACTATGATTATAAGAAAAATCATATGTTGTGGAGTGTTTCTAGTAGAAACAATATAATTACCTGCAATCTTTCTAGATTGTGATTTTGTTAGCAATGCAGAAAATCCGGAGAATCCATGCCTGTAACTATAGATAATTGACTCTAGAGCTTCCTCCTTGCTTCAAAATTATAGGCGGTTCCATAAGTTAGCTTTTGTAATGAAATACTGAAATTTGTGTGTGCAAGCAGCACATTTTCAGTTGGCTGTGTTAAGTACAGGCTCATTAGTGCGCGTGAGATACACTACTACACAAACAATTTTCTTTAAAAAAGGTGTTATAGGCAGTTCCATAGTATGATCGCCCTCTTGGGTCCAGAGCTGTCTAAATGCCCATGACCATTTTCTTTTAAAAGAATGTTACAGATACGCCTATGAATAACTTACAAGTTCAAAATCTGCGGAGTGTTTTTATGTTTGTCGAGTGTATTTTCTCGGGCACTCGGCAAACAAGATCTTTGCCGAGTGCTGCGCTAAAAACACCCGGCAAAAAAAAAAACACTCGGTAGAGAGGAGGTTTACCGAGTGTAAAAAAAAACACTCGGCAAAGAGGAGGTTTGCCAAGTGTTTTTTTTACACTCGGCAAATAAGTAAAATCTTTTTTTCTGGGAAAGAACGAGAAGAAAAAAAAAATGAAAAAAAAATTGCCGAGTGCCTAGATTTAGGACACTCGGCAAAGAAAGAATATCTTTTTTCTAGAAAAGAAGGAGAAGAAAAAAAATAAAAAAAACTTTGCCGAGTGCCCAGATCTAGGACACTCGGCAAAGGAAAAAAATATATTTTCTAGGAAAGAAGGAGAAGAAAAAAACTTAAAAAAAGCTTTGCCGAGTGCCCAGATGTAGGACACTCGGCAAAGTAAAAAAATCTTTTTTTAACCGCACGGCCCCCTCCCCTTCTCCCCGCGCCACGTCCACACGCCCCCTCCCCTTCTCCCGCCTCCCTCTCCCTCTGGCCGGATCCGTGGCCCAGCCACCCCCCTTCCCCGCCGCCGCCCCTCCCCTTCTCCCAGCCGTCGTCCCCGCCCCTCCCCTTCCCCGGCCTCTGCCACCCTCCTTCCCCGCCCGCCCCCTCCCCTTCTCCCGTGCCGCCCCTCCTCCTTCCCCAGATCACGGTGGCGGCCCCCTCCCCTCCCGGCCGGATCTGCGGCAGCCCGCCACCCCCTCCTTCCCCGGCCGCCCCCTCCCTTCTCCCGGCGCCGCCCCCTCCACTCCTTCCCCAGATCCGATGGCGGCCCCTCCCCTTCCCTCCCGGATCCGGCGGCGTTCCGACGGCCGCCCCTCCCCTCTCCCGGATCCGGCGGGTGGCTTGGTGGCGGGTGGCGTGGTGGTGGGCGGCGTCCGGCATGGGGCTTGGTGGCTGTTAACACTGGATTTTGGTCAATTCGGAAGATGACAGGTGGACCCACGTGCGGGAAGAAGAGTGTTCGACAAATAACATGGCGGTCGGCTAAATGCTTGTGCGGTCGGTTATTCGGAAGGCGGTAACTCCATTCGGGAAAGCAGAAGATGGCAAGCAAAGCCGATCGAGAAGATGAAAGTTGTAATAATAAAGGACTCTGAGAGTTTGGGGCAAGGAATCGTAGTTTCCAAGTTTATTTAAAGAGTTCCTTTGAAAATCGTAGTCTTTTAGGACTCGTGTTTCGTCTAGGGTATAAATATTGACCCTCGACCATTGTAATAGGCGTTCACAACCAAATCAATACAACCGGCCCCGTGCCAACTTTCGAGTCCTTTTGTCGTGTCGTCGAGTTCTTCGAGAGGAGTCATCGATCCGTCGACCTCCGTAAGTTCCGACAACCTTGTTATCATGTTTAGTATCATGCGGTGGATTTAGACGTGATGCAAGTAGTCTTGTTTGTTTTCAATGATCGTGCGGCGGATCTTTGCTTGACAATCAAGAAGTCTTTGCTTATACTTTGTTTATGAGTAGATACCGTGCGGCAGGCGTTTGCTCAATATGCTTAGTGGAAGCAAGACAGTTATCGGCTCTATTAGATTACGGCAAAATCTAAATAGATTCATCAAGTTATCCTGTGTTGCATGTTTTAAATATTTTATATATTTGTAACACACTTTTGCCCAATCTAGATTGATATTGTTCGGCTCTCTTCTATGGTTTTATTCGAGCTTCAATGATCATTACTTTTCATAATACCTTTGCAAATAGATAACATGCTCGTAATGGCTGAATTATTTTAATCTAGATTGTCACATGTTGTGGGTTCATGTATGTTAATCACGTTTAAGTTTTTGACGAAACTAGGTGTCGTGCGGCAGACGCAGGTTTTAGATTGGCTTAATCATGTTTATCTACACGTTCCTTCTTCATGGACCCCAACTCGGCTGGATTGCTGAGCTTGGATATGCATTAACGCATAATCAATTTCACTTGTTCAAACATGTCTTCCCATGCATATGCATTCGGCAATCAGATCTTTACGTATGTCCATCTTACGATCAGTAGAATGATTTATAAACTTGTTGGCGACGACTTCCTATAGTCGTATGTCGTTGTAAAATAACCGGGGTCAGTATATACTGAACTCTATGCGGTCTCACCGACATGTTCCGGTTTGACATTTAACTGTTTTATCCCTTGTCGGTTTCTTTCAGGTCAAATCGACCGGCACGCGTTCCGGATCACGAAGCACCGGGCATCCGATTGAAGCTTCGCTTTTAAACTTCTTTGTGTGTGTGTGCACAAAGGCGTCACATTTTGTGTCAACACACTTTTTAAATACGCCGGTGGGACAATCTGCTAGTTCAAGATGGCATCTGAGATCAACAATGATCATGTTCGGATGTAAGCATGGCGTAATTGCGAGATAATTACAAGGATTTAGTGCTACAAGCGTGTGAGCAATACCAACGGAAGTGCTTGATGTCTTTTTCAAAAACAAGAGCAATAAAGTATTTCAAAAGCAGTCAATGCCAAGGGTTCTTCTTCCGCATCAAACTGATTACCTTTGAAGAGGAGGATGCTTAGAAGATGGCAGCCCCAGTTTATAAAGCTATGGGAGAAACCATGACAAACCATCACACGACTTTTACGAATACCTTTCGGGCAATCATGATCGATACTTTTGGCCCAATGGTTGATAAATACTTGAGGAAAATGTTGGACCACTTAGTGGGCGGCGCTTTTCAATGTTCCAAAGCATCAAGAGAAGCTGTTGGAAAGGAAGTAGCGTCGCCTTCAAATATAGGTGGATTGACTCACACTGAAAAGCAATCACATCCCACTTATGGTCAGATGACATTTGGTACCACAGGAGAAGTGCCACTTTCAGCTTATAGAGTTTCTCCGGCATCAAATAGATTACAGAAGAATATGTATGGAGATGGATATCAAGAATTTACCGATTACGATTATATCAATCTTTGTGCGTAAAAACCGTGGTATAGAAGTGTTTCAGATTGCCTTACGGAGTGCAAGTACAAGGAAACCGGGATCCGGTATTGATGTTTTGATGCACAGGATGGCTGATATGATGCGTAATCGGTTCGACTTGAAGCCAAAGAATCAATCCTATTCATACAAATCTCCTTATCCGAATGGTACAACAGAGTGGCATTGCCTCCAAGGGTGAAGCCTCCAACAGATTTGACCAAGTTTTACGGTCAAGATGATACTAGTACCATAGAGCACATCGATTAGGTACTTAATGCGACTTGGAGAAGCCGCTTCGGATGAAGCATGGAGGATTCGATATTTTCCTTTGTCTCTTACAGGACCGGCTTTCACATGGTTCACGTCTCTCTACCGGCTCATTCCATTGGTACGTGGGCGAAACTAGAGCGAAGTTTCATTCATATTTCTATCTGGTACCAATGAGAAGAAATTGGTTGATCTCATGAGTCCGAGGATGAGAACAAATGAAACACCATTGGAGTATCTTCGCAGATTTAGGGAGACCAAGAATATGTGTTATTCTCTAAATTTACCGGATGATCAACTACACGGAATTGCTATAGTAGGAATGTTGCCAAATATCGGGGAGAAGTTGTTCGGTTTAGAGTTTGATGATCTTGGTCAACTTGCACGTGCGTTTAGCAACTATGAGTAATCAAGCCCAAGGGTTCGGGAGAGATAATCGCTTTCGGAAGAACAATGCCACTAATGAGGTGTATCGGGGCTTTACGGATGAAGCGGTGAGTATATTGATGAAGATGAGATAGTCTGCGGTGAGTTAAATTGGGACAAGGAACCCACTCAAGTTAGTCAACGCTGGTTGAAACAACAAAAGGGAACCTATGATTTTGATGTTACTAAAGGCGGGAATGGACTTTTTGCATTGTTGATAAAGGAAGGACGCATCAAGTTACGGAAGGACATCCTATGTTACGTCCCGAAGGAGTGAAAGACAAAAAATATTGTGGCTTTCATAACACTAATTCTCATTCTATTAATGATTGCCGAGTGTTCGAATGCGAATCCGAAAAGCTATCCAAGAGGGACATTTGAGGTTTGATGGCAAGATGAAAATTGATGATCGACCTTTTCCACAAAATATGATTTCTTTCTCTGTGAATGTGGTATCCGCCAATGATCTCAAAGGTAAAGGCAAGGTGAAAGTGTTGACTTCGATAGAGCAAAGGAGAGTGGTCTTTGTTGACCCGGATCGGCAAATCACCAAGAGAGAGAGCTGCGACATCGAGTTCGGTTTCGAATAGCCGAACCGAGAAAGGTCAAACTTCAAACCCGAGTTACATCACGTATTTTGCTAAACAAGTGGCGAGAGAACAAGAGAAGGAATCTTGTAAGAAACAATGGTTTATGGAAGAATGCGGTAGGTATGAGGAAGAAGTATACCAAAGGGAGCAAGAAGAATACATGACGGAACAGGAGCGGTCTCATTGGGGTTGTTCGTTTTTTAGGCATTGTTGGAATGAAGGTTTGAGGTTGCCTGCAAGAAATAATTGTCCGAGTGTAGTGCTCGATTACTCCAGTATAGGCAATCTCGAGTCAACCGCCGTCCCGTCTATGAAAGACTTGGAGCGAAGATTCACGAAGATGATCGGCGCTTAAAAATAGGCGGCTTTGAGAATCAACAAAAGGAAAAGAGTTGCGAGTTCAGGTTGGATTCATGATAGAGTGCATAATGAAGAAGCTGACTTTTGTAAATACGTATGGCAAAAAGGACGGTGGTGTCCTCCGAGCCCTAAGGAAAAGCCGAGAAAAGAAGAGTACAACGATTGAGGAATAGGGAGTTGGAACAAGAAGTTGCGAAACAAAGCAAATTTGGCGTCCTAAAAGAAGCCCGATGGATGTGGTCCTTCGGCTAATGCTTGCATAGCTTTCTTCCTCCCATCGAGTTTATAGCTCCCGAAAGCCAAGATTTCCAAGAAGAGGTGTACTCGATTTTGATGAAAGTGAATGTCGAGGATTTGATGGCTCAACTGTATTAACACACAGAGTCGCTTTTTTGATAAACCAATCAAGAATCGTCACTTGAGGCCACTCTATTTAAAGGGATATGTCAATGGCAAGCCTTTAACTAAGATGTTTGTCGATGGAGGGCTGCTATCAATATCATGCCTTATACTACCTTGAAACTTGGGATGACTAATGAAGAATTACCGAAAACCCGACATGGTGCTTAGGGATTTTCTTGGGCAATCCTTCGATACCCGAGGTGCTATCCATGTCGAGTGACTATTGGGTCAAAAACTCGATTACTACCTTTTTGTCATTGATGGCAAGGGGCATATAGTCTACTCTTGGGCGTAGATTGGATCCATGCTAATTGTTGCATTCCTTCAACTATGCATCAAATTCTCATTCAATGGATTGGAGATGATGTTGAAGTTGTACATGCGATAATTCGGTGAAGTGTTGCTGCCACGGAATCTACCTATTGGGAATATGAGGCGTCGATTGTTTCTCCGGAAAAGTGTGGAAAGAAGGTCCTGTAAATGTTTTTAGCGAAGGCCAACAAATTGATCCAAGCGATCGGCTCTCATAGCAATTTTAATGGGAAATCCGTCGATGGCAACAAAGGAAAGTTGGGCGTGGTTTTATGTCACCGATAAGTTGGAGGAAATCAATGTTGGTGATGGTTCTAAGCCAAGGCCGATATATATTAGTGCAAAGTTAGACCCGAATATAAGTCAAAGTTGATAGATTTGTTGAAAGAGTTTAAAGACTGTTTTGCTTGGGATTACACGGAAATGCACTGGATTGGATCGTTCCATTGTTGAGCATCGATTACCCATTAAACACAGGTTTCGTCCTTATAAACAACCTCCAAGGAAGATATACAAAGAGGAGGTATTGGCGATGTGAAGAAGGAGGTTGAAAGGTTAATAGAAGCAAACTTTATTCGGCCATGCAAGTATGCAGAGTGGATTTCAAATATAGTACCGGTATATAAGAAAAATGGAAAAATGAGAGTTTGCATAGATTTTAGAAATCTTAATAAGGCTACTCCCATGGATGGTTACCCAATGCCGCCATGATTCTTTGGTAGATCTTGCAAAGAGTTATGAAGTCATTAGTTTTATGGATGGTAATCTTGGCTATAACCAAATTTTTATGGCAATAGAAGATATTTCAAAAACAGACTTTTCGGATGTCCCGGTCATATTGGTTTGTTCGAATGGATAGTCATGACGTTTGGGTTAAAGAATGCTTGGTGCAACTTATCGAGAGCTATGAATTATATTTTCCACGAGTTGATCGGCAAGATTGTAGAAATCTACATCGATGATGTAGTAGTCAAATCTAGAAATCATGAAAGACATTTAGCCGATTTAAGAAAGACTCGGAGTGCACAAGAAAGCATGGATTGAAGATGAATCCAAACAAATGTGCCTTTGGAGTTTCGGTTTGGTGAGTTTTTGGGATTTTTAGTTCATAAAGGAGGAATTGAAGTTGGGAAAAAGAGCATGGAAGCAATAGACAAAGTTGTGCCGCCAACTAATCTCACGAATTGCAATCATTGTCGGGCAAAATCAACTTTGTAAGAAGATTCATATCCAATTTATCGAAAAAGAGTTTTACCCTTTTCCCTTTATTGAGGCTCAAGAAAGATCAAAAATTTGTATGGGGTGACATACAACAAAAGGCTTTTGATGAGATCAAACAATATATGAAAGCACCACTGTGTTTGGTACCTCCACAACTTGAAAAGCCTTTTAAGTTGTATGTATGCCGATAGCCTAACGATAGGATCGGCCCTTATGCAAGAGTTTGAAGGAAAAGAAAGAGTCATAGCTTATTTTAGCGAAAAGTCATTAGACCCGGAAACAAGGTATTGACTCTGAGAGAAACTTTTGCTTGTGTGTGTATTACTCCTGTGCCAAATCACGGCACTATTTGTTGAATTCGAATGTGTGGTGGTTTCTAGTTTTGATGTAATCAAACATATGTTATCAATGCCGATTTTGAATGGAAGAATTGGCAAATGGATTTTAGCATTGTCGAAATTTAATTTAAGGTATGAATCGGCAAAAGCGGTAAAGGGTCAAATTATTGCTGATTTTATTACCCAACATCGGGATCTTTCTGTTGAGGCGATAAACATTGTGCCTTGGGCCTTGTTCTTCGATGGGTCATCTTGCAACAAAGGTGGTGGTGCTGGTATTCTTTTGATTTCCCCACAAGGAAAAGCTTTTGAGTATGCGGGGTCCTATTGAATTTCATGTTACTAACAATCAAGCGTAGTATGAAGCATTGCTTAGAGGGCTTCAGACTTCTTATAGAAGTAAAGGCCGTTCTTTGTTGAAATCTTTGGGGATTCTGAGTTGGTGATTAATCAACTGAATGGTCAGTATGAATGCAAGAATAATGTGTTAAGAGAATATTATGAGGAGTGTAGAGAACTTTTGAAGAATTTTCTGATAGTAACCTTGCATCATATCCTAGAGAGTACAATGAAGAAGCAAATAAGTTAGCTCAAGTCGCTTACGGATATCGAGAGAATCGGGAAGTTTTACTATAGAGGAAGATGTTTTAAATATCGATCCAATTAGATGGTGATTGGAGATACGAAGTTACCAATTATCTGAAAAATCCATCTCAAAGGGTTTCCGGAAAACTTAGGAAGAGGCCAAGAAAGTGATGTATGAGGTTCACGAAGGGTTGTGTGGTGCACATCAGTCAGCTTATCGGATGAAGTGGATAATTAGGAGAACTGGTTATTTTTGGCCAACTATGTTGGAAGATTGTTTTGAATATTACAAAGGGTGTCACAATTGTCGAAAATTGGCAATATTCAAAAAGTTCCAAATATTCGCTATGAATCCTATAATCAAGCCTTGGCCGTTCGGAGGATGGGGTATAGATTTAATTGGTCGATCAATCCTCCTTCTAGTAAGGGACACAAATTTGTACTTTTGGCCACGGATTATTTCACCAAGTGGGTTGAGGCTATCCCTTTGAAGAAAGTAACGTCGTAAAATATGATCGGTTTTGTTAAGGAACATATAGTTCACAGATTTGGGATTCCTCGGACTATAACAACCGATCGGGGACTCAATTTACTTCTTGAGAATTTTGTGACTTTGCCAAAAGTATGGGGATTAAGTTATATAATTCTTCTCCTTATTATGCACAAGCTAATGGTCAAAGTGAAGCATCAAATAAGATTATGATTAAAATTATCCGAAGAAGATTGATGAAAAACCAAGGAAATGGCACTTGGTTCTTAATGAAGCAATGTGGGCTTACCGAATGGCTTGTCATGGATCCACTCAAACGTCTCCCTATGAACTGGTTTATGGGCATCATCTTTGTACTACCATGGGAGTTACGGTTAGATTCAAAAGCGAATTGTATTCTGAAAAAGAATTGGCAAAAGAAGATTATAAGAGTCTCGATGATGGATGAATTGGAAGATTTACATTTGATTCGTCTCAAGGCATTGGAAAATATTGAGAAAAAATAAAATACGCGTTGCGGGTATTATAACAAAAGGTTAAATTGAAACAATTCGCAGAAGGAGATTTGGTTTGGAAAAGCAGTATTGCCGATTGGGACAAAAGATAGAGCGTTCGGCAAATGGTCTCCAAATTGGGAAGGTCCTTTCCGAATTGTAGAATGTGTGCCCAGCAATGCATACATATTAAAGACTTTATTCGGAGAAGAGTTTACGAGCTATTAATGGAAGATTTCTTAAGAAATACTACCCCAAAGTTGAGGTTGGTTCGTAAATATAGATCGGAAAAACCGACGAAGGAAAAATCGTCTTTGGCCTAGAAGATTGGATACATGACTAAAAATAGCCGATATTGTTCATATCGCCTTTAGCCTAAAAAATCGATACGAGATTGGAAATAGCCGATATCGTCTATATCGCTTTTAGCACAAAATAGCCGATGCGCTTTGCATCGCCTCTAGCACAAGAATGTTTATCCAAAAGCTGGGTTGTTTTCGGCATTTTTACGATAATCGCAAGTGGGATTTTACCGAAAAGAATCAAAGAAGTAAATATCATTCCAAAGGATGAGATTATTTATAAAAGTTCGTCCTAATACAAACTACTCCTCAAATAACTTATTGAGGACGGATTGAGGGTTTGTGATTTCGGCAAGGCGCGACGCATGATCGTCGAGGCCTCCGGCGGCTCTTCGATGTCGTCGACTTCATCCGGCGTCCTCCAACAAAGCCAATGGCCGGGAGGAGTAGTCCTCGTTGGTTTGGGAGGTCATTGCCACCAGCCCGAGAGAGCGCCGAGGTGCACACCTTGGGTGACGGCACGATCAATGCGGCCGTCCACGGCACCAAAGCGTGCCTCGGATGTCTTCCCCGAGCATTCACCTTGTCGGCAATCTTGTTCGCCATTGTCTTCAAGCGGTCATTTTCATGAAAAGAGCTGGGCATGAAAGAAAAATGAGTCGGCAAGCAAAGGAAGTCGAAATGATAAAATTAAATGAAGATATCAAACCAGGTGATGGCGTCAGCAGAATTGTTTCCACCGATCCTCCCATTCGGCTTGATCGATGCCGAACTTCTTGGAGACTTCGCCTAGCTCCTCCCGGCTTCATCCCTCTCTGGTGAAACTTAAGCGCTTCCTCGTGGGAGTATGGGTGGTATGCATCTGCTGGCTCTGCCGAACCCCAAGGGTTGGAATGGTAAGAGCTTGAGGAGTTGGAAGACCCGGAGGAGCCGGAAGATGGAGTTCGGTTGAGCTGCCGACACCGAGAGGAGGAGATGGTATTGATTGGAGCTGATGACTCTTATCCCGATGAATGGGGAGGAGAAATCGAATTAAGAGATGAACGAGGAAATTACAAAGGGGCAAAGAACCGAATCATACCCACGACGCCTTGGCGTTGCATGATGCTCTGCTTCCTTCACCTCTCCGTCGGCGGGACGCTTGCCACATTGCTTGCTTGTTCGTCATTTGCTTTGACGGAGGTTAGGGTTTCTTTCTAGAATGAATCGAGACGAAGGAAGTGGAAGAGACGGATGTGAGAACGCTGAGGCAAAGATAGTGATGAAGGCCAATGGGAGGGGCTATTTATAAGCCGAAGCGAAAGATCGTGGCGAATTCCACGGGGTTGTAGGACGAGAATCCCGAACGGCGGAGTAGGTTTTCTCCCTTTTGATGGACCGTTACTGGACTGGGCCAGGTCTGAGTTAAGCCGAACGTCGCTTGAAATATCTCCATGATTTATTGGAGCCAACGTTGTTCGGCTATACCCTCCACGATGTTTGGATTGGATTCGTTCGGTTATCGGAAGAATGGAGACAATCGGCTACATTCTAATCGAGTAATTTAAGGGAAGATGGCCGATTGCTTTTTTCCGAACGGATGAAAATAAGTGGACATAAAGTTGTTTAATCAAGGAAAAAAGGGTATCACACTTAAAGTTTATTACAAGCCTAATGTCTCTTTGGTTCGAGAAGATGATTGATCGCTTCTATGGCCTCGGTCCCGATTCGCTAACATTATCTAGCACTTTGTGATCTTCATCTTGAACTCGGATCTTTGGATAACTTGTTTTTGATCTCGCTGGTCTTCTTTGATGGTCGAAGCTATTTTTAGTGAAGTTGCTTCTATGTTCTTCTTGCAGATTGGTTATATAGGGCCTGTGAGACCGAATTTTGGCATTCATTCGGCTAGTTGAGCTTCAAGTCTGATTTTTTCATCCTCCATGGATCTCGATTCAGCTCCAAGGTTGCTAAGAATTTCTCGTAATCCGGATATGAGAGTGAAGATCTTTAATCTCCGCTTTTTCAAAGATCTATCCTTCTGCAGAGCGGCCCTCGAAGATATGTTCTTGGTTGCCCTTTTCACCATAGCAAAGTGATCATCAAGATGGGCTGCAGATTCTAGGGGAGCTTTGAGAGCGTAAGGATATCTTGATCAATGAGTTCAAGGAGGTCTTTTATCCGGTCCGCATTACGAACCCGGACTAATGGTATCCTTATTCAAGAGAATAATCACTTCTTTTAGCCGAGCCCGATTCTCCGGTGACAAAGTTTGATGAGAAGTGATCTCTTCACCTTTCTCAATAATGTAGTCCTCAATAGAGAAGGAGTAATCGGTGGTCGGGTTAGTGATGTTCTTCTAAACAAAAAGAAAGAAAGAAGGTGTTAGCCGATTGGGTAATTTTGCTAAAAATATAGTATGAGACAAGGCGTTACTGTTGGGCTGATTGGTCATCGAGGATGAGTTATACCACAGCTTGTTTGGAGGACTTGATTGAAGGTTCGGAGGAGACGGATCTGGAGATTGATCGGGAGAAGTTTCCTTGCCGGTTCATCTAAGATCTCATCTATTTTCAGTAAAGTAAGTGATAATGAGCATAAGAGATAGATGTTGTTAAAGAGAAAGGAGAGGAGAATTGGTTGAGCAATGTTACCTATAGTCTCATCAGGTTATGAGCCTTTGAACCTTCACTTCATGGGTCTCTGAAATTTCGCTATCATGAATTTCTTCATCTTGATGAGAGACTTGAGGGTTGGTTCTCTGAAGCTGAGCCGAGGTATTACCCGGTATGGGAATTTCGACTTGTGGCTGCGATGGAAGGAATGAATGTAGAGATAGTCGGGCTTCTTCGCCAAATGAAATGGTTGACCTGATAAGAAAAAGTAGAAGGTTCATGCCTTAAGGGATAATCTGGCTTTCTTGGTCCTTGGTTTCTTGGGTAAGAGAAAACTTTCAGGTGTTTTCCTTTTGCTTTTTTCCTCTGGAAGATGCAAAGCAATTTGAAGTAATGTGAGGAGTTCTTATGAGTGCCTTTAGAGTGCTGAATCCAAAGTTGCTTGAAGTTTTCATGAATTCCTTTAAGTTTGGAGCATCAAACCCCAGGCGAGGTTTGGGACCAGTAGGATAGTCTTGAATTGCTTTGGCGAGGAAGTAAACTCAAGATCCCGTGCATAACCGGATGTTAAAATAAGAAGTGGATTCAAGAATAAGAAATGATGGGCATAATGAAATTACCTCACTTTCGAGAAGCAAAATCGGGTTGCAAGTTTTTGCATAAAGAATGAACTGCTATATTGAAGATATGAGCATGCCATTCTTGCCACCAAGAGACAAAGAGGGATGAGCAAAGATCTATTAGCCCAAATGGAGATGGTTCATATATTGGTAATTCCCATCCTAATTCAAAGACCTTCTTGGCTTCCATTCCTTACATTATTGCTTCCCTTGATTTTATGATTGTTGAGAAGAGGAATTTTGAAGGCGGTTGGCGCATCCTAATTGTCTGGCTACCATGTTGGGATAATAGAACTCATAGGTGGATTGTACTAATCTCCCATGATGAAATTCGGTGGCAAAGTGCAAGGTTTGATAAAGGAGTTGAAAATCTCTGTGGATTCTTGGCTTTGAACAACCAATTTCATAGCTAAACTTGCGGGCAAAAAGTCGATCTTCATTTTCCTGTAAGGAAACCAGAGCACATTGCGAATCCTTTAAAAAATAGCTTGAAGAGGTGACCAATGTCTATATCAATGCTTATAGATCTGCTTTGCTTCCCCATAAGTCGACAAGCTTTAACCTTTCTTTGTCTTTGCCTTGACATAGTTAAGCGAGGGAAGCTTAGGTTGAAGAGGCTCACGGGGTTATCTCGATGCATATATAGTTGGAGCCACATTTGAATTAGCCACCGGGGGCCGTTCACACAAGAAATTTCTCCACCTTGGCACATCTGAAGGGTGATCGATGCATCATATGATAAGCGCACCTAAAAGATATTTGCCTAATGGGATCTGGTGCTGCGGCTAAGTCTTGACCATTACCATGTGATTCGAGGTTGGTTCATTGGATTTTCCACAAAAATGAATCTGCATAGCCACATATTCATGAAAGCTTTCAACTCTTTGTCGAGACGCGCGCGCGGATGCATTCATGTAATTATGAATATGTTTGACCCATCCACATCCAGAACTAACGGCTCTTTGATTACTCTTGCTCTTGTACTTATAAGGATATACTGGCAATGACACATTCAAACCAGTCATCATGTATACGTCGGCTAGAGTGATGGTCATAATACCATGGCCGAAGATAAAGGCATTGGTAGCGTCAGACCAAAAATGAGAAGCTGCTATCAGAAGGGAATCATTCCTGGGTGTCTCTGCTAAAGATAACTCCAGACAATGACTGATGTCCTGACTGTCCCAGTGGCTGCTGCTCTTCTCCAACATTCTCCTGTACTAGTTGCGCCATCCGGTGATTGGGGGGAATGGCCAATTCTTGAACGTGTTTGGCCATCGGTTTGGTGAGGTAATTCCAGACTTGAAAGGAATTCTTTGAGTTTCCTTCTCAATGATTTCGGAAGGGTCGGGGTTTCCCATCGACCAAGGAAATAGGAGTCGGGGTTGGCGGTAGCTAAGGGATCAAAATCGGCTCTTGTACTCCTTTAGAAGATGATTGAAATCGAGAGGGAATAAGTCAAAAGAGGAGCGGAAGGATGGGATGAAAGTTGCGAATATAAATAAAGTTTACCTCTGGGATTTCATCCTGGTCGCCATTGAAGATTTAGAGGAGGTTCAAGTTGCGCTGAAAGATTGAAATTTTGGGCAGCGGCTGCGGTTTTGAAACGGTGATGACCTAGGAGGATGAAAGAGCTTGTGGTCAATTTCAGAATAAAACAACTTTTATCCCGAAATTGAGGGGCATGTGTTAACACTTTGGATTTTGGTCAATTCGGAAGATGACAGGTGGACCCACGTGCGGAGGAAGAAGAGTGTTCGACAAATAACATAAGCGGTCGGCTAAATGCTTGTGCGGTCGGTTATTCGGAAGGCGGTAACTCCATTCGGAAAGCGAAGATGGCAAGCAAAAGCCGATCGAGAAGATGAAAGTTGTAATAATAAAGGACTCTCGAGAGTTTGGGGCAAGGAATCGTAGTTTCCAAGTTTATTTAAAGAGTTCCTTTGAAAATCGTAGTCTTTTAGGACTCGTGTTTTCGTCTAGGGTATAAATATTGACCCTCGACCATTGTAATAGGCGTTCACAACCAAATCAATACAACCGCCCCGTGCCAACTTTCGAAGTCCTTTTGTCGTGTCGTCGAGTTCTTGAGAGGAGTCATCGATCCGTCGACCTCCGTAAGTTCCGACAACCTTGTTATCATGTTTAGTATCATGCGGTGGATTTAGACGTGATGCAAGTAGTCTTGTTTGTTTTCAATGATCGTCGTGCGGCGGATCTTTGCTTGACAATCAAGAAGTCTTTGCTTATACTTTGTTTATGAGTAGATACCGTATGCGGCGGCGTTTGCTCAATATGCTTAGTGGAAGCAAGATGCTTATCGGCTCTATTAGATTACGGCAAAATCTAAATAGATTCATCAAGTTATCTGTGTTGCATGTTTTAAATATTTTATATATTTGTAACACACTTTTGCCCAATCTAGATTGATATTGTTCGGCTCTCTTCTATGGTTTTATTCGAGCTTCAATGATCATTACTTTTCATAATACCTTTGCAAATAGATAACATGCTCGTAATGGCTGAATTATTTTAATCTAGATTGTCACATGTTGTGGGTTCATGTATGTTAATCACGTTTAAGTTTTTGACGAAACTAGGTGTCGTCTGCGCGCATTTGCGCAGAGTTTTAGATTGGCTTAATCATGTTTATCTACACGTTCCTTCTTCATGGACCCCAACTCGGCTGGATTGCTGAGCTTGGATATGCATTAACGCATAATCAATTTCACTTGTTCAAACATGTCTTCCCATGCATATGCATTCGGCAATCAGATCTTTACGTATGTCCATCTTACGATCAGCCGAATGATTTATAAACTTGTTGGCAGACAGCTTCCTATAGCTGTATGTATGTATGTAAATAACCGAGGGCGTATATCGGAAGCTATCTCGGTCTCACCCGACATGTTCCGGTTTGACATTTAATCGTTTTATCCCTTGTCGGTTTCTTTCAGGTCAAACTGACTGGCACGTTCCGGATCACGAAGCACCCGGGCATCCGATTGAAGCTACGCTTTTCGGCTTGCTGTGTGTGTGGCACAGTGCGTCACATTTTGTGTCAACAGTGGCGTGGTGGTTGTGGTGGGCGCGTGGCGTGGGTGGCGTCCGGCGTGGGGCAGCGGGCGTGGTGGCCGTGGTGGGCGGCGGCCAGTGGTAATTTGTTTTTTTTATTTCTTGCGAAAAATGTTTGCTGAGTGTTTTTTGGGCACTCAGCAATGTCTTTGTCGAGTGCCCGACGAAAAATACTCGGCAAAGTGAGTTTGTCGATGAATTTTTTACCGAGTGCCATTTACCGAGTGGCCCTTTGCCGAGTGTATTCGTGGCTTTGCCGTGTGCCCTAGGCACACGGCAAAAGCTCGCGTTCCCGGTAGCGCTTGAGCTTGACATGAATAATTTTTAGTTACCTGCCGACAATGGAAGCAAGCAGGTCGTGGTGTGAAGCAGTGACAAGGTCAACGTCGTCATGCTCTCGCTCACCAAGGTAGATAATGTATATCTGAAATTAGTAATACGTCAGCCCATGTGAATAAAATATATATAGTTGTCCAAACAACTTGTGTCAATTTTGCTTTCCATTATTCCACTTGATATCTCTTTTAATTTACAGTGTTTTTGGCTCCCTTTTGTGAGGAGTGGAAGTGCTGAAACTTTTTATCTGGAATCAAAGACTAGAATGCCATTTTGCCAGTAGTAGAAAGTTGAAAATAATGAAACAAAAAAAAAACTGAAATGGCTTACTTGTTTTGGTTCAGTCTGGAGCCCATTGGAGCATTGCAGTTGCAGCACAAAGTGGGTAAGAAATAGAAGCAGCAGTAACCTCGCTCGTAGCATTGGAAGCTTGGCCATCGCAAGCTGTTGTTGCAGAGAAAGTAGCATCTTGCTTTGTTGCTGCTGAGTTCAATGCACCACCATGTATTTATACCAAGCGATGATAGCTCATCCGCCATCCATGCGGTCTCAGGACAAACTCTCAACGCGTGTGACATCACACACAGGAGCAGTTAGAGATGATTTTTTCTGAGAACAACGAAGACCTTGTCTTTGGAAAACAACCACCAACTAGGTCTATCCAATAGACTTCATCATTATCCTCAATCTAATTGATCAATAATTGGTCTCTGCAAACCTCAAGATTGACTGAACTATTAATGACTAAGTCTATTTTTTCTTCGTAAAAGAGAGAGTCTATTTTCGCATTCTTGGCAATGATTAATTAGAAAACTCTCAGTCGACTTGCACGGTTTATGACCCTGTCATTACCTTTCAAGGGAAAATTAGCTAGAAAACTACATGTGCGTAGAAGTAGTCACACCAAAATCTCTCTTGTCAGTGGGCCGGTAATGGCGGTATCCCTCCCTCTCGAAGGAAGTAGCAGTGACGAGTGATGAGAAAGAAACGAAGGGAGGAGAGGCGCTGCCCCGGCCCGGCGCAAGCCGAAGAAGGGAGCTAGAAAACTACATGTGCGTAGAAGCAGTCTTACATGGACATGCATTCAGATTATAGAATAACGTGACCATATTATGCTTTGGCATTTTTTTTCTTTTGCAAGAAGGTCAGAAGGTGTGTTTGTCCCTTCTATGTGCCTATTAATTGCCAACAATCAACTGCTCCCATTATATTAGCAAATAAATTTGTGCCACAGGTGATGCTGTCACTTCAATTCTGGCGACTTCTTTGACCATGTACCTGAGTACATTATTCCTTTTTCCGCGAACATATACCTGAGTTCGTATTTCAATTCATTGAGAGCAAAAGGAGAGTACCACCACAAACTAACGTCCATGCAATGCCTAAACGCGCAAACGCGCAAAGTACGCAGCAGGAAATTACATACACTAAAATAAACAAACAAACAACGCACTTGTATATCATGAAAGAAAGCCCGGCCGGTAAAATAAAATAGTTGTTGCTTGATCTTATTCCACGTCTAAGGCATAAGGAAACTTTCACGTGATGAGAAGACGTCTGAGGGGCCTCCACTTAAGGGGGGAATGTTGAAGTATAAGTGAAATGGCTTGGGTTGAGCAAACCGATGAATATTATATCAAAGCTAGAGATCTCGTGTTTGAATCCAAACGAGCGCACAACTAAAAGCTCTCTTTGGCACGGCTCATTCAAAACGGCTTCACCGGTGAAGCCAGAAAAACTGGTTTTTCCCGGCTTCTAGTTCATTTTAACCCTGGCTTACAAAACGGCTTCACGCTACAGTGCCTCGATTTACGCAAAATAGATGAAGCCGAAGCCGGCATAAGCCGTGCCAAAGAGGCCCTAAATAAAATAATTGCTGCTTGCTTTTATTTCATGTCTAAGACCCAAGGGAGCCTCCACGTGAGGGGAACGAGAAAGTATAAGTAAAATAAAGGTCCTGTCAATACATGCTACTCAATAAAAAAGAGTATTCTATGAGAGAGGTATGCCCATTTCAACCATCTTGACATGGTCTTCGCCATGGTGAGCTTAAATACGTAATTTCATCACTTGTTTTTTAAGTGCTTCGTTATGTCTCGCCGATGTAATCTGTTAATTTGAGTGCCAAACACACACCATGTACTCACGTCCCTTATAACAATGGTAAATAAGGAATCATATCTGGTAGAATCGTAACCATAGAATACGACCCTAATCAAAATGCATACATTTGTCTCATATACACTATTGGGATATGGTGAGAAGAGATATATTTTACATCCCAGAGGTGCTATTGGAGATACTATCGTTTCTAGTACAAAAGCTCTTATATCATCAATGGGAAATTTGCTCACAAGAAATTTGTCCCCGCCATACTTTCTTCCCCTCTGTTTGTCCACTACCACCCCCAAAACTAAGCAAAGAAAGTCCAAAATACAGACCCAAACAAAGAATAAGTAGTAATATATATATATATATATATATTCACATTTCAGAAGCCCACTTGGCGGTTGCAAAGTAATAAAATACTAGATAGTAAAAAGCAACACTAATGGAAACAGTGGTCGGTTTACATGCTCGGCCATCCAAAACCGTTGTAAAGAGAGTAATATTCCATACGCTAGTAGACGTATGGACTTTAGTCCGACTCGGAACAGGCTTTAGTCCTGATTTACTACGAATCCGGGACTAAAGTCTTTAGTTCCGGTTGCCTTGAACCCGGACTACAGGTCATCATAGGATAAAAAAAATATTGCCTTTCACCTCTGTGCCTCGCGTGTGATTCGAACACAGTACCTCATGTATTGTCTCGCGTCTACCTTTCCACCCCACCTGCACAGCGCATGTGATGGATGTGATGCTTTCCTTTTTAACTAACCCGTCAGAGGACTTTTAGTCTAGATTCGTACCACCAACCGGGACTAGAAGGACCTTTAGTCCGGATTTATAACACCAACCGGGACTAAATGGTCTACGTTGATCCGGGTTGGAGTTATCAACCGGGACTACACGGTCAAGGCTCTTTAGTCTGGGTTGTTAACACCAACCGGGACTAATATAGACCTTTTAGTCCAGGTTGGTGTTACTAAGCGGGACTAAAGGTCCTCTGACGTCCAAAAAACTTAGACCCGGGACTAATGCTCACATTAGTACATGGTCCAATTCTAACCGAGACTAATGTGCTGAACTGAAAGTCTTTTGTCTGCTAGCAGAGTTCTAAAGAAGACATTCGTATTTACACCAAAAGTCATAGCTCAAATGTACTCTTCGTTCCTTGGATAGAATGTCAACCCTGCAGACATCACAGGGAAGCACAGTTAGGGCAAATAGTCTGATCATTTCTCTCGAGAGTGATATACAATATCTTGCAGCGTTTAAATTGAAAGTGATGTTTATAGAAAATTTAAAGTACAGATTAAGTTGAATTGTTCAAATCATGTCTGACGAGGTAAGCGGAGACTTTGTTCTTCAGAAGATGTAAGGTAATGGGTACATGGAGATGATAAAGCCATTTGGCTTTACCGATTATCCGTAATTTGATATGCTGATAATTGATCTCTGCTCGCATCAAGATTTACTAGTCGCCATCTCAGTGACCAAGTAAATCTGTAACATTCTTCTTTGTTTCTCACACAATTGGTCTAGCATTTTCACAATTATCCTAGGACTCAAGAGCAACACGTTTGCACAATAAAAAAAGGAAAAACAGAAAAGGAAATTGTAACTCAAGAGCTTAGCTTTAACACCAGAAGGCAAGCGAAGCCCAAATAGATGGCTTCTGGCTTTATATCCAAGCCATAGTATCCTGAACTCTATGGACATTGGAAATACCATGAGTTACCAACTCATTCTGACATCGTCAAGCTCCACAAATGTTGTTCTGCTTAGACAATGGGTCTGAAGGACTTACTGAATGCAGATCAAACTTCGGTTTGCTTCCACATTCCAAAAGATTCTGCATGTCTGTTGTCATTTAAGGCAAAATAGTTGGGGGCCCTTCAGAAGCATCTGTATCTTTGACCAACATATCCTAGTAGCTCATTCTGGCTGCACATATTTTACCTTCACCAACTCATCATACCGAGATAATCCAGGCTCAAACAACATCTCCGTGCAGAGCAAGATCATTCAAATTTTTGTGTACACATAATTACAGATGACATGACAAAGCAAGCACTAATCCACACACTAATTTCTTTCATGCTTAAAAGCTACAGACATGTTTACATGTTGGGGAGAGAGGATGATAGGATGGGCTTTTCCCACGATAAGGATGCGCGTGGGGGTCCCTGAGGTGTTATGTGCTGTGGCAGCCTAAGTCAACACTGTCAAACCTATTTTCCTCAAAAGAACCGGTATTAGAAGTGAAAGTGCATCTAGATCCATCTAGACAACATGGTTAAGGAACTAACAATATTCATGAGATTTACAGGTGTTTAGTCCCAGGTGGTTTTGGTAATTGAGACAATTAGTAGACTAACCTTATTGTTAAGTATTGTTTAAGCTAGGTTAAGTACTCCACACCAAGATGGTGAGCAAGGCTTAGAGTTGGATGAAGAATGATCAATCCAATTGGAGTAAGTTCACACTTGGAAAATAAGAAAGAGAAAAAAGAACCCTATATATAGTAATCAAGGCAAAGGTACGAGATAGAGATTTTGTTTTGTCGGCCAAGATGCAATAGAGCATGTGGTTGGATTAAGGATAGATAACTATACTACTAAGTGGGGAGCTCAAAGTAGCAAACATAGTTATCTAGTGCCACTAGGTGTTGATTTGCATGCCTTTGCATTAGAACTAATGACATGTGAGTAGCAAGCGAAAACATTTTAAAAACTCTTTGAAAAATGCTAACTCAAGTGCTTAGATGTTTGGAAAAAAAAATTGGGAGTTGGCAAGCTTGCGATGAAGGTGATAAGAGCTGTTGGAACACTTTCTGTATTCACAGGAGCTGTCCGGTGCGCCACCGGAGGTGTGCACTGGAGCTCACTAACACTGCGCTGACCTGAGATGAAGTTCAGCTTTGCACCTTCCGTTCCGGTGTGCACCGGATGTGCATCATTGGACATGTCTGGTGCAGTCTGTCAGAGTGCAGGGAAATTCAAACCTACCGGTGTGGCACAGGATGTTGCATCAGTGCATTCTACCAGAGAAGATGTAAGTTTGACCCTTTGGCAATTGCACTCATCAGAGCTATTGGTGTGCACCGGTGACGAGATTCTAACACACAGGTATGTTAAGCCTCGGATCCGATGGTTCCCGAACGAAGAAGAACCCCCGACTGACCCCTTCAGGATCACCCGGGGGCTCGGGGGCTATGCCCATCGGGCACGCTCGCGCGCACCCTCTGGCTAAGAGATCCGGCCGAGCTTGACTCGGCCGCAGCCTCCGCCTGGGGCTCGGGGGGCTTTCCCGAGCCTTGGGCTCCTGATCTACGGCACGATCAAGCCCGGTCCTTGGCTCCTGCCCAGCTCACGACGCCAGCCAAAGACTGGGCACAAGAAGACAGGCCCCGAGCTACCGATGCTCGGGGGCTCCTCGGTGCCGCTCCCCAGGTGCGGCTCTGCCAACTACTCCACCAACAGGGTCATGTCCGGGGCGTGACACAAGAAGACAAAGGTTCCCACAGCCTCCGGGGGCTCGCGGGCTTTCGGGCCTGCGCATCAACCCCTGGAGTTGACCTCCTCCACCACCAAGAAGACTCTAGAAGGTCTCACCCGGGGAAGCCGGTCCAAGCTGACACCGCCTAACACACAAAGTGTCAGAACAAAGAAGCCAGACGACGTCCAAGGCTTCTTTGGCTCCAAGACACCGCCACGGTCCACGGCGCACTGCTGCAAGACTCTCCTGGACTCCGACGCACGTAGACCGTAGACTAAACCCCTAAACCACCATGTACCTGATCTATCTCGTTATATAAGGGATAAGGTCAGACCTAGAGGGGGGAGGATCCCATTTTCGATCACCAGACACTCCATTCCATCCTCCTCCGCTCTGCACAGAGAGCAAGGCAACCCAGAGAGGGGCATCGAGAGCCTCTCCTCCACCGCAACCCGTCGTCTTCCTCCTCTCCGATGAGGGGGAAGGCACCATCGACGGTGAGTCAACCTTAGGATTAGCACCGAGCTAACCCCCTACCAAATCTTATTCCTTTACACTCTGTTGTAATCCCCTGATTTTGGGTGCTCTTGAGTATAAAGATCATCAGCTGCTGGACGTAGGGACCGAATTGGCCCGAACCAAGATAAACCGTTGCGTCTCCCCTACGTGATTCTTGTGTTCCTGAGTCCACCCGAGCCACCAGAGACCCATACTCTAACACCGACTCGAACAATATGCTTGCCGCGGCTTTGACCCTGTGATAGTTGGCGCGCCAGGTAAGGGGCACCGTTAAGTGTGATTCTGGCTCTACAGTGGCTGGAGCCACCCATCTCATCGCCAGAGCAGGCGGCACCGCACCAGATGGTGGTGTCCGCTTCCCCGGCGAGCTCTCCATCACGGCCGGCGCCTTCGCTCCGGGCCAGGTCTTCAACTTTGGGACCCTGGCCTACGTCGCCGACTGCTATGGTGAGCTTCGTCCACTCTACGGGGCTACGTCGGCAGGCAATGAATCCCCGGTGCCGCCTCCTCTACCAGGACTCTTGGGAGCAGATCTCAAGGTTCTGGCCTGCCAGATACGGCACGGTTTGGGCCCGAACCCCACCATGTCGGACCGTCGCTAGATGTTCTACACGCTGGCCAACATCCACCACCAAATTGCTACCAGTGAGGTGCTCCCACTGCCTGATCGCTTCTGGTATTACCACCCAGACCTGCCGTTCGGGAAAGAGAACGCGGTGGTGAGCTTGCAGCTAGAGCTAGAGTACCTCATCAGTCACAAGGCGCCGCGAAGCGCCATCCTCTCCGACGCAATGGGGACTGACGTCCCCTCGCTCCACACCTTCCTCGAGATCCTCTCAGGGAATGGCCTGGAGATGGATCGATGTTGACATGCAACCAGAAAATGAAATATTCTTGGTGGCCAACAATTTAGTTGAGTGGCAAAACCGAACCCTTAAAGACATATCATTACCTTGGAGGTCATAGAAAACCTCCAAGGAGATACATATGTCTTTATTCTTTAGTACTAACTCAAATTTCTAAGGTAACTCCATGTTTTTTTGGAGTGCTAGTCCAAAGCAGCGAGGTAATTTTGCATTTTCTTGAGTGTTGTTACAAACCGACAAGGTAATTTTAAATTTTTCTAGTGTTACTCTAAATCGCCAAGGTAATTTTATATTTCTTGAGTGTTATTACAAACCACCAAGGTAATTCAACATTTTCTTGGGTGCTATTCCCTACCGTCAAGAAAAACTCACAGTTCCTTCGCTGTAATTGAAAACCGCCAGCGTAGCTGCCAAGAAAAAAGTATCCATTTTCTAGTCATTCCTCTACCACCAATATAATGGACTCATTACATTCTTGTTAGTTAGACATTGTATTTATAGACATAAATGCTCCCTTGACAAGTTTATGAAATGAAATACATTTTTTTCTTGGTATATCAATCCATCTAAAGGTGCAATTTTGAGTTGTTATGCATTAAAGAGTGCATATTGGCGCTTAGCTGGAGATATAGTTAATTTTAAAGCAAGCATGCAACATAGTAATATCAGACGAAGGCAAAGTTTATATTAAAGTTGTAGAACCCCAAGGGATATAGACCTTTATATTTGATCACTTATTCATCTGAAATCATTTAGAGTACAAAAAATTATGTTATAAGATCTCACAGTTTTGAAATTATTTTTTGCTTAATTTTCGGAACGACCATGGATGGAGATACAACGTAAAGCAAAGTTATAGTACTCACGGGATATAAAACTTTTTAGTTCAAACCTTTTCCATTTGAAGTTGTCTGGGTCTCAAATATTTATTATTATAAGATCCACTAAAGTAAATATAGGAAGAAAGAAACATTCACTTAGTTAAAAGTGACTTTGCTGTGGAGTGGTGAGTGAATTTTGACATGAAACCTTAGGTTGTAGGTTTGATTCCTGACAATGTTGCGGTCATCGTATATGTATCTTTGGAGGTCATCGTATACGTGGATGCTTTCCTAGCGCGCGCGGGTACGTACTGATTGAATGTTACGGTAGTGCTAGCTTCGGCGGTTCCGTTGTTTTATCATCACGCACCCAAAAAGGCGAAAACGCTTGAGACAAGTTGCTGAGGTGAAACCAAGGTATGTGCCAGCGATTGTTAGCTGGTGCGTCAATAATCGCGCACGGGTCATCGGCTCGATTTTGATGATGAGCAGATTGATCGATCCGTCACAGTCGTATAGTGGGGGATACAACCCCCGATATTTATAAGACATGACATGGCCGCACCATCAGAGGTGGTCCATGTCCACAAGATTAAGGCGTGCACCGCAAGGCTATAATAAGATATTATACAGTACCAAATATGATACTTTTCTTGTAAGCCTACCCTTCCAGAGCATATAAGAAGGGGCACGGGTTTCCTAGTCGACATCCGTATACGGATCCTAGGCTCAGCCTAAGACATCTGATGACACGCAATATCATACAATCCAATAGACTATAGGAGTAGGGTATTACGTCGCGCTGACGGTCCAAACCTGTCTAACTCTTGTGTCTCTGTTGCTTTCTTGTTCTCGATTGCACGCATCTCTGCCGATCAATCTACTTTCGTGGGATACCCCTCGGAGGACTGCCGACGATATTCTATCGACAGTTGGCGCGCCAGATAGGGGTGTGCATGTTGTTTCCATAACGAACGAGATGGTGTGTTTTGCAGGCTCTTCATCCTTCCCACAGCCCGGCCAGATCTTTATGGTCGGATCGATCTCCTAGGTCATCAATACCGACGGAGACGGAGAGATCATTGATCATTGATTTGGAGCAGATGGATTCTGCACCAGGTAGGGGTGTGCGCTTCGTCCTATGATGAGCCAGATGGATTTTAAGATCAACAGCGTCATTCGTGGCAACTCGGATTGTCACAGCGATGATGACCTGCGACGGGATTTCTCGTCTCAAGCATCTAGCTACGACTTTAAGCCGACGACTTCAGCCGCAGCAGATTCATTGGATCCAATCTTAAACCTCACACCGAGACTGGAATCCGTCCCGCACGCGGATCGACATAGTCGAAGTGCAAAAGCCCTTAATCGTGGTCACCATGACGCCACATCCGAGGTGCATGCATACGTACAACTCAGTCTCTGGACTCTGTCGAGATCAATTCCATACAGGAAAAGGAAGCCGGCGAATATAACCACGGTGGCACCGGCAGCATGAGCCAGATCCGATCTAAAGCAAGCATAAGATCAGAGCATGAATCTCCGTCTCCAACGCGACATCGATGCTGGAATTTCCGAGGAAGCAAGCAGGGCCAAGGCATATATGGGTATATGCATGCATCGTATATGGGTATATGCATGCACAAAAATGTCATGCAAGCCACGCCCACTTACCAAGAACCTATCTACATGCAAGCCGATAGCAAGCAACCAGCGAGGAACATGCACGCATGAATAATTTTCTCGGCTGCTTGTTTGCGTTTGTCAGAACCGGCTCCTACACGAGATCGACTCCATCCGGGTACATACCAAAAACAGAGCCTGACTTCGGCAACAACACCACGCGGATTGACACCGCCAAGCTTCGACTACGTCCGTCCTATTCTAACATGAGATCAACTCCGTTCCAGCCGTCAAGCGAGCCGCTAAGCGAGTTGCCCGCGTCGCTGACCACTAATATAAGGACGACGTCGCTCGAACTACTTACTCCGACCACCTGCTGCGTCGCAACAATGATTGCCGCCGTGACAACCGTGACCGCCGCCACGGCGATAGTTCGGAAAGTTCGAGGGCCAGGCAATTTCGTCAACGCCGACCAAATAACGCCATACGCCGTCGACCAGACTTTCTGTCTAAAGCTAAGTCACGCTTTAATATTTTTCTAAATATTCTCTAACCTTCATATATCTCCATAATGTTTCTCCGAGCTGTTTTCTCCATGTTTGTTCTCTAAACGATTTTCTTTCATGTATAGATGACATACAACTAAGTCTAAGGCAAATCCCCGAACAGTCATGCTGATGCTCGGATATTCCCAGAGACGGCCCTATCTCTGGCTTCTCCCTACACGTGCATGAGTGCCTGCCCTCTATGTTATGGGTAGTCGGCAACGGCTACTTAGCAACGCTTTGTTCTTCCTACATGCGCACAGGCTCCGCGCTCCGTGTTATGGTTAATAGGCTAGCTAGGGATGGAGACTCAGCTACACATTAACTGGTCGGACGATTTATATTAAACATAAATACATCTTCAGAATAACACTAAGTGTTCACACCAACTGATCGCCGAGCTGTATACACTATTTTATCACCATTGCTGATTCTTCTCCGGAGTTCATATATTCTATTTTTACATCATATACTACCTGTTCTACACATTTGTTTCGCAGGGGCATGGCTCGATAAACGAGCTTACACTTAGAGACTGGACAAGATGATCATCATCCAAGTGGTCAGACCACCTATCAGACGAACTTCACCGCCAATCAACTGGTCGGACTGCTCGGCGCTCACTTCTGCTCGGCGTTCACTCCTGCCCGGCGCTCACTCCTGTTTGGCGTTCACTTCTTCGCCGACCAATTGGCTGGACTGTTCGTCGCTCGCGCTTCATCGTCAGCTACGCTAGGGGCTCGCCAGCTACGCTGGGAACTCCTCGGCGTTTGGAGAGATCAATCTACTGCTCGGCGCTCACTCTTGCTCGGCGCTCACTCCTGCTCGGCACTCACTTCGCCGCCGACTAGTTAGTTGAACTGCTCATCGCATGGGCCTCATCGTTAGCTATGCTGGGGGCTCGCCAGCTATGCTAGGGACTCCTCAGTGCTCGGATTCTTCGTGCAAGCATCTTCAGCTAAGCTGGGGACTCCCTTGGTGGTCGAACCACCTATCGGACGAACTTCACCGCCAACCAATTGGTCAGACTACTCAGCACTCACTCCTGCTCGGCGTTCACTTCGCCGCCGACCAGTTGGTTGGACTGCTCGTCGCTCGCGCTTAATCGTCAGTTACGCTGGGGGCTCGCCTGCTACGCTGGGGACTCCTCGGTGTTTGGATTCTTCGTGCAAGCGTCTCCAGCTAAGCTGGGGACTCCCTTGGTGGTCGAACCACCTATTGGACGGATTTCACCGCCAACCAATTGGTCGGACTACTCGTCACTCACTCCTGCTCGGTGTTCACTTCGCCGCCAACCAATTGGTTGGACTGCTCGTCACTCGCGCTTCATCGTCAGTTACGATGGGGGCTCGCCAGCTACGCTGGGGACTCCTCGGTGTTCGGATTCTTCGTGTAAGCGTCTCCAGCTAAGCTGGAGACTCCCTTGGTGGTCGGACCACCTATCGGACGGACTTCACCACCAACCAACTAGTTGGACTACTTGACACTCACTCCTGTTCGGCGTTCACTTCGCCGCTGACCAGTTGGTTGGACTGCTCGTCACTCGCGCTTCATCGTCAGTTACGCTGGGGGCTCGCTAGCTATGATGGGGACCCTTTGGTGTTCAGATTCTTTGTGCAAGCGTCTCCAACTAAGCTGGGGACTCCCTTGGTGGTCGGACCACCTATCGGACGGACTTCACCGCCAACCAACTGGTCGAACTACTCGACACTCACTCCTGCTCGGCGTTCACTTCGCCGCCGACCAGTTGGTTGGATTGCTCATCTCATGGGCTTCATCGTCAGCTACGCTGGGGACTCCTCGGTGTTCGGATTCTTCGCGCCAGCATCACCAGTTAAGCCAGAGACTCCTCAGTATTCGGATTCTTCGTGCAAGAGTCACCAGCTAAGCTGGGGACTCCCTTGGTGGTCGGATCTTGCTACGTTTCATCGGTGTGCTATCAAGTTGCTCCATGCTGTTCGGATCAGGGTGCTAATCTTGGGCAGCACATCTGGGGTCTTGATACACGCATGTTAGATGACGTCGGCAAGCTTTCAGACTTCTTTTCTTCGACCCTGCTACAAGATTTATTCTTTGCCGCCAACCAGATAAGGCCATACGCCACCGAACAAGATTTGTCGTAGGGGTGTGCGTGCTGTTTCTATGACGAACAAGATGATCATCGTCCAGGTGGTCGGACCACCTATCAGACGGACTTCACCGCCAACCAACTGGTCGGACTGCTCAGCGCTCACTCCTGCTCGGCACCCACTCCTGCTCGGCATTCACTCCTGCTCGTCGCTCACTGCTGTTCGGCATTCACTTCACCGTCGACCGGTTGGTTGGACTGCTCATCGCATGGGCCTCATCGTCAGCTACGCTGGGGACTCCTCAGTGCTCGGATTCTTCGTGCAAGCATCTCCAGCTAAGCTGGGGACTCCATTGCTGGTCGGATCTTGCTACGTCTCATCAGTGTGCTATCAAGCTGCTCCATGCTGTTCGGATCAGGGTGCTGATCTTGGGCAGCATGTCTGGGGTCTTGATACACGCATGTCAGATGACGTCGGTAAGTTTTCAGACTTATTTTCTTTGACCCTGCTACAAGATTCATTCTTCATCTTCCAGCAGGCTCGGGGGCTAAGTGGCTATACTTCACTTGGCGGTGAATGTAGTGCTTATTTCTTGATTTACCCTCTTTATTGACGGAGTCTAAGTGGCTACACTACTCCTAAGTGGAAGAATTTTTAAATTTTATCTTGAGCCCCTTACATCCTTCTAACAAGACTTACTTGGCTAAGTCCGAGGTCTCCTAACTAGTTAAACTGGTTGGCATTGACTTTCACTGCCCAAGTCACCAGTTAAACTGGCCGGTTTCGACTTCCACTGCTCGGATCACCAATTAAACTGATCGGCTTCACGTCAAACTGCTCGGACTTGTTCAAGACAGCGTTGCTCAAATGATACAAGGCGCTCGGGGACTAGCTGTAGGGGTATGGCCCCCGGTATCCATAAGACAAGACATGGGCCGCACCATCAAAGGTGGCCCAGCCCACAAGATCAAGGCGTGCACCGCAAGACTACATGAAAATGTGATTTATTGTATAATATCAAATAAGATATTTTTCTTGTAACCCTACCTCTCCATAGTATATAAGGAGAGGCAGGGGTTCCCTGATCGAGATCTACATACATCTCATATTTAATACAATCAACCAAAGATACAGAACGTAGGGTATTACGTCGATCAGATGGCTCGAACCTGTCTAAATCGCTGTCTCTACTCCTTGTGTCACCATCTAGTTCCTAATCACGCGCACATCTACGACAAATCTACCATCGTAGGTACGCCCTCAGTGGACTGTCGAGCATTTTTTGTCTTGACATATCAAACGTTTGTTGAGGTCGTCGACGAGAGGAAGGTTCGTTCTCTCGTCCAATGAAGCTTAAGTCCAATGTGGACGACGGGCATGCCGTGAAGTCGCGGGAGCTGGTGGGCAGCATGAAGGCGTCGTGGCCGGAGCTGGTAGGCATGGCGGCGACGCAGATCATGCACGACAGGCCTGACGTCGCCGTGGAGGTGATCCCGCCGGGCAGCAACGTGCAGCGGCCGGATCCGCAGGAAAACCCCAAGCGGGTCCTCGTCCTCATCAACGACCCTGGCGCCGTCGCCTTGGTCCCCTACGTCGGCTAAGTAGCTAGATGGTTATAGTAGTAATATATAATCAGCAGTATGATATGATGCTAATAACTCTTCTATATTTATAATAAATAATACCACTGGGCACTGGTCGAGCCGGCAGTACGTCCAACAATACTGCGTGCATGCATTGCGTGGCTCGTGAATGAATTGAGATGAGATGCATCGCTAGCTAGCTCTCTCTGTCACCCTGTGTACGTGTGGCGTACGTCGTCTACGTATTACTTCCTGTGCATGGTCTAGCTAGCTGTGTACCACGCGCGTGAGTTTAATAATCACACAAGAATTAATGTACATATACGGCGATGGTTCCTGCGCAGCGCAGCGCGTTGGTTCCAACACACATGACATGCACGATCGAGAATTTGATGAGAGTGTACGTATCACTCCGCTAATAAGCCATAGCAAGTGATGATCCAGCAATATGCATGCAAGAGAAACGTCGCTAAACAAAAAAGATAAAAGAAACAAAAAGGAGCTTATTGAATGATCAGGGGCCAACAAATTAAAGAAAGCGAGCCCAGCTAAATCTCCATGCATGTGGGCCACCAACTCACCATGGGCTGAGCGAAAAGAAAATAAGAGAATTTGGGGGAGGGAGCGGGAACTGCGACGCATGGACGTGTGGCACTTCCATACTTCTCCTTTCCTTAAAAAAAAAACTTCCATACTTCTCCTATATATTTTATTCCAGAAGAAGATACTTGATTTATGACTGTTTAGAAAAAATATATAATTTTATTATTGTCTAATTATTAAACAAATGTAAATTATCTTTTATGAGTTGTCTTTTTAGTTATACTAGTTAACTATCTAAGTTTTTTTTTATCAAAAATTCAGACACTCAAATATGGCAACTCCCATACTCTTCTAGGCCTGATCCAGTTGTGCTTAGAAAAAAAGGTCCTTGTAGAGCTAGGGATAAGCCATCCCATGGCTCCCCCTCATGGTGCTCCCAGCCAATGCCTACCCCTCCGTTGCTGTCAATCCTAGCCCCGCGACCACCAAGACCGCCCTAGCCTCTATGGCGGTGGCCACCGCCATCATATTTTTTCCAGTACAATGTTAGTCTTCCTGCTCTTTTTTTCCTGTCGCAATCCCCTTCTAGCTAGATTCAGTTTGCCGCACAAAGCTTCTATGCTAGATAGTTTGACTTCGTCCCAAAATCCTCAGGTGATGAGTTGTTAGACTTTGGCTATCAGGTTGTGGTCCTGAGGTATCGTGGCGCAAACCTGAAGGCCTCCTCCTCCAAGATGGTCTCAAGGCCACAGGTGCGCTCCACCGACGTCCAGGCAACAAGCACACCAGGAGTACTATCCATTCATCGTATCCCTAAACCAGGTTCTTAAGGTAAAATTGGGAGCCCTATTAAAAAAACTTTAATCTACTCCATGCAAGCACTAAAACATCACATACTATCAAAAACAGATCTCGTAGTATGATATTGCATATGTTTTGAGGGGGTCACCTACCCGCCTTATATAGCCGGGGGTAGGGTTACAAGTCGGTTAGATCTAGAAGATAACCGGTAAGTAATAACAGAATACAGGAATCATGGGATTGAACGTTTCCTAACAGATCTCGTAGTATATTCAGGATATAGCCCTTGATGCCTTACGGTACACGCCGAGCAGTGCCGTGCACCATAGGCCTTCGTCTTGTGGGCTGGCCGGACCACCCCTGGGAGCGCAGCCCATGTAGTTTGCCGTGGGTATCCGGGGTCATACCCCCTACAGCTAGTCCCCGAGCGCCTTGTATCTGCTGTGCAACGCCGTCTTGAGCTTGTCCGAGCAGGTGTAAATAAAGCCGAGAAGTCAGACTCATGGTCCGACCATAGTAATGAGTCGTCGAGCAGTTGTGGACCGAAGCTTACCAGCTTAACTGTTCGGCCGAGCATGAGCTTATCCAAGTGAGGCTTGCCAGAAGGATGTAAGGAGCTCAAGTTCAAAATTGAAAATTTTCCCGTGGTGGACCAAGTGTGCCAACTTAGAGTCCAACCACGAGAAAGAGAGATAGTCTTCTTCAACTTCAGAGGCGCGGAGTCTTCCAGATTAAATCAAACACACTCACCGCAAGGTGAAGTGTGCTCACTTAGTCCCTGAGCCTGACAGTAGGTGACGCAGTCATGTGGTGCCAGGGTCCAAAGTAGAAGACTAGCCGAGCAGGCAGCCAGTCCTTGGGCGGAGCCCTAAAATGAGAAACGCACATCCATCGCAAGGTGAAGTATGCCCACTTAGTCCCCGAGCCTGATAGTAGGTGACATAGTCACGTGGTGCCAGGGCCAGAAACAATAGTAACCAGAAGAAAGTTCCCAGTGTGGTGAGGAACCAAGTCATAGTGATGACATAGTCCCCGAGCCACAAGTGGAAATCTCGGAGAAATCAAATCATGGAGAAAAACCGGAGTAACGACTGTACAGTAGGACTTACTGAGCCTTAATGGTATTACGGAGAAGTTAGCGAATATTCGGTGTGCAGTAACAAGTTACGATGAAGAATGGGCGATATGGGCTGTAGTTGCGCGGAAGCCTAGGTAATGGTCCACCACGCCACTTCGGAGAATTTGGAGAGGCGCAAATCATGGAGCGGTTTCCCAAAAACCCTTGAATGCAAAAAGTGGGGAGGCTGATTTATAATCTTGGTGCTGTTGCAGGGCATTGCGCGAACTGCTGAACAACGACAGCGGCTGATCAAGAGGATGGAGCCCCTGGCCGAGGAGAACGTGAAGCTGAAGGAGGCAATGGTACTGATGGAGAAAAACATCCAGAGGGCCCAGCGCAAATGAGATCTTGCCGAATCGAATGCGAAGGACCTGGAGTACTAGAAGGGGGCCTTTTCTGAGCAGCTATTGACCGTCTCTGAGCAGCTGAGGTGCACCTCTGAGCAGCTGGAGCACCACTTCGAGCAGCTGAGAAGCGTCTCCGAGCAGAAGGAAGGTACTATGGATCGGTGAACTTGTTCTGCATTGCCGAAAAAACTAGATGTTGCTGACGATCGTCACTTATGTATAATAAGATGCAGAGCTCGATCAACAGCGTCAGGTTGTCAGTCAACTCCAGGAGGAAAAGGAGAAGGCATTTGGGCGAGCAGAGAAACTGGCCGAGGAGCTAAAAGGTGAGTAGTTCATGGTCGGAGTTATTGCTGATATGTTTGCTTCATTTGACGAATCCCTCTAGTGTCTGCAGAATACCATCGAAGGACCAAGGCACAGTTTGACGTGCTGGAGCAGGAAGCCAGGACCTAGAGGGGAAAGCTTGACGTCATGGTGGCCAGAGTCAGGCTGGGGCTTGACTGCATCGACATGGAGGCAGCTCCTCAGCCCGACAACAGACCACCACGTCCGGACACTATCATCGACAGGTGCAAGGCGGCGTGGGAGAACTTCAAGAGCTTCAACCGTGACGCCACTGTCTCTGTTGTGATAAACGCCCTGGCGGTGGTTCACTCCCACTACCCTACGATCAACCTTCAAGTGATAGGGGCCAGATTTTCCAGGGGGATGGGTGCGACGAGGCAGAAGAGCTGAAGGACGAGGTGGAGGATGCGGCGAAGAAACTGGCCGGCGATGTCGACCTGTTCAGCGAGGTGGATGGTGACGGCCAAACCTAGTAATCCTGAGTTGAGAGGACCTGTATGTAACATCTAGAGAGGAGGGTTAGATGCGCGAGGGCATAGGTCGAACATTTATGTATTCGTATAAATGTTGTATGTAGACATGTGCATGTTTATGCGTCTTGCTAACACTTTTAGTGAAAAATAGATGTATTGTTAACCCTAACACAATTATATATGGTATAAGTAGCGTTTGAGCAGTTAGTTCTTTGCTGGGCTCTTGGCCTTGGCTAGCCCGTATTCCATAACGTCGAGCGCGGAGCTCGTGCACGTGTAATAGGAACAAATGTGACCAAGGAACCGTAGTTGACCACCCATAACGCACATCGTGGAGCCCACATCACGTGTAGGGAGAGATCGGGGACTGGGCTTTCTCCAAAGAGCACAGAGCGGAACGTGTGATGCTCAATGGTTGGCAAAATATCTTAGAGATATTTTAGTATGGCGAAACGTGGTGAAGCATTTATGGAGATTACGTATAATTGTCGGAGTTCGTTAAGGAGTAGCTTAGAGTTAGCGACCGCAAATGGAGATTAAACCAAAATGGAGATACAATGGAGACAAAGTGTGACGGTGAAAACTTTATTCATCATGGAGTGAAGAGTACATATCTGGAGCGTTTCAAGGATAGAAATGTATGAGGTGCTCGATGTGCCATGAATTGGGGATGTTGATTCCTTCCATGTCACATAGCTGGTAAGACCCTGGTCGGGTAACCTCTTTGACCATGTAAGGCCCTTCCTAGGGGGAGGAGAGCTTGTGCATCCCTTCGGTTTTCTATTTTCTGTGGAGAACGAGGTCGCCGACAGCAAATGAATGACCTTTGGTGTTGCGATTATAGTATCTTCGCAAGCCTTCTAGGTATTTGGCTATGCCGATGCAAGTGATCAGGTGTTCTTCTTCGGCCCTGTCGACGTCCTCTGTCTGAATAGCTGTGGCTTGCTCTTCATTATAATGTTCCACCCTAGGTGCTCGAAAGGTAATGTTCGCTGGAAGTATGGCTTCTGAGCCATAGAAAAAAAAGTATGGAGACACATTGGTGCTATGACTAGCTTGAGTGCGCAGTCCCCAGACCACAGCTAGGAGCTCTTTGAGCCATCTACCCAGATGCTTTTCCTCTTTCTGATATAGCCTCTTTTCGAGGGCATCAAGGATCATGCCGTTCGCTCGTTCGACCTGGCCGTTGGCTCTAGGATGGGCGACATATACATATTTGATGGAGATGCATCGGTCTTCATAGAGGACCCAAAAATGATGACCAGTGAATGTAGTTCCGAGGTCGGTGATAATGCTGTTTGGGAGACCGAATCTATGGATGATATCTTCGAAGAGCTCGACTGCCTTCTTTATAGTGGCCAAGACAAGTGGCTTGTATTCGATCCACTTGGAGAATTTGTCAATGGCGATGTACACGTACCGAAAACCGCCTGGTGCAGGCTTGGAAGGCCCAATCATGTCTAGTCCCCAGCATGCAAAAGGCCAAGAAGCTGGGATGGTCTGCAATTCCTACGTCGGGACGTGTATTAGCTTGGCGAAAAATTGACATCCTTCACAACGTCGGACGAGGTCTTCTACGTCGGCGATGACCGTGGGCAAGTAAAAACCAGCTCAGAAAGCTTTGCCGACCAGTTTCTCGTGGCCGCATTATTGCCACAGGAACCAGAGTGAATTTCAAGAAGTAGTTTCACTCCCTCTTCTTGGATGATGCATTTCTACAGTATCCCTTCCTTGGCATTTTTCCTCATCAAGTTCTCGTCCACCAGCACGTAATGCTTGCTGCGATGGATTAGGCATTCAATTTTGGTCTTGTCGGTAGGTACGTCGGCACTGGTGAGGTACTTGATGAACTGTTCCTTCCAATTGGCGACCGTGAAGGTCTTTGTAAGTACCAGCTTGCTCCATGCGGGGGATTTCTTGAACTTCCTTCTCGTCCTTAATATAGACGTCGCAAAGAGGTCTTTAACGAAGACCCTAGGTGGAATCGTGGCACGAGAAGAGCCTATCTTAGATAGGTGGTCGGCGAGCTGATTTTGATCTTGTACCACGTGGTGGTACTTGATACCATAGAACTTCCCCTTGAGTTTGCTGATTTTGGTGCAATATGTGTCCATCTTCTCACTGGAACAAGACCAATCTTTGTTGAGCTAGTTGATGACCAGCGTGGAGTCTCCATATACTAGGAGGCATTTGATGTCGAGCTCGACGGCTATACGGAGTCCGTGGAGACATGCTTCATATTCGGCGGCGTTGTCGGAGGCTGGAAAATGAATTCGGAGAACGTATAGGAGCTTGTCCTTGGTTGGCGTAATGAATAAAATGCCAGCACCAGCACCGTTCATGTTGAGGGTGCCATCGAAGTACATCACCCAGTGCTCGAGACAAGTAGCGGGGATGGACTCTTGGATCTCAGTCCACTCAGTGATGAAGTCAGCGGGTGCCTGTGACTTGATGGTAGGCCTGCTTCTGAATTCAATGGAGTAAGTGCCGAGCTCGACATCCCACTTGATGATGCGGCCATTGGCCTCTTTGTTGTGGAGAACATCCCTTAGAGGGAACTCGGTGACCACGACGATCTTGTAATACTCGAAGTAATGGTGGAGCTTGCACAACGTGATCAGAATGGCGTATAGCAGTTTCTGAACTTGAGGATAACAAGTTTTGGACTCATTAAGGACCTCACTGATGAAGTAGACCAGACGTTGTACCTTATAGGTGTGTCCGGCTTCCTCGCGCTCGACGACGATAGCTGTGCTCACAACGCGAGAAGTGGCGGTGATGTAGATCAGTAGGGTTTTATCTGGTTGAGGCGCCGTCATGATCGGAGGCTTTGTTAAAAATAACTTGAGCTGCTCAAAAGCTATATCTGCCTGCTTCGACCAAGAGAAGCGCTTGGAAGCCTTGAGGAGTTTGAAGAACGGTAGCCCCTTTTCGCCGAGACATGATATAAAGCGGCTGAGTGCAGCCATGCACCCTATGAGCTTCTGTATATCCTTTAAGCAAGTTGGTCGTTTCATGTTGGTGATGGCAGAGACCTTGTCGGGTTTAGGTTCGATACTGCGGGCGCTGATGATGTAGCCCAGGAGTATGCCGGATGGAACTCTAAAGATGCACTTTGAAGGGTTCAACTTCCATCTGTATCTTTTCAGGTTGACGAACGATTCTTTGAGGTCGGCGATAAGATTGTCGGCGGTTTTGGATTTGATGACCAAATCATCGATGTAAGCTTCGACGTTGTGGCCTATCTGTGGATTAAGGCACATCTGGATGGCCCTTTGGTAGGTCGCCCCGGTGTTCTTGAGTCCGAAGGACATAGTGGTGTAGCAATACGCACCAAAGGGCCTGATGAACGACGTCTTGATCTGATCGTCTTCTTTGAGGGATATCTGGTGATAGCTAGAGTAACAGTCAGGGAAGGAGAGCAGTTCACAACCAGCGGTGGAGTCTACAACCTCATCTATCCGAGGCAGACCGAAGGGGTCTTTAGGGCAGTGTTTGTTGAGATTAGTGTAATCAACTCACATTCTCCATTCTTTATTCTTTTTTTGAACAAGAACAGGGTTTGCTAACCACTTAGGGTGATACACTTCTTTAATAAATCCGATAGCTAGGAGCGATTTTATTTCTACCCTAATGGCCTCCTTCTTGTCTGGCGCGAATCATCGGAGTTTCTGCTTGATCGGTTTGGCGGTCGGGGAGACATTCAAGGAGTGGTCGATCTTCTCCCATGGTACCCCCGGCATGTATGTCGGTTTCTAAGCAAACACATCAGTGTTGGCACATGGGAAGGAGACGAGCGTGCTTTCCTATTTGGGGTCAAGGTGAGCCCTAATCTTGATGGTCTTGGAGGGGTCATCGATGTTGAGGCCAACCTCCTTTGTTTCCTTGGACTTGGTGGAGGCACGAGGAGGCTCCAGCGCTGGGATCTCCAGGTTGTCGGTGGGTACCGTCTTGGCATCGGTGACCACACTAGCCATCTGGATGGAGAGGTCGGTGGCTTCGGCGAGGGTGAGACTCTCTGTCTTGCAGGCGTAGGCGATGGAGAGGTTGGCCCGCAGGGCCAGAACTCCTACAGGCGAAGGCATCTTCAGCACCAGATAGGCATAGTGTGGTATGACCATGAACTTGGCTAGAGCTGGCCAACCAAGTATGGCGTGGTAGGCGGTGTTGAAGCCAGTGATGTAGAAATTGATGTGCTCGATGCGGTAGTTGCTAGCCATGCCGAATTGTACCGGGAGGGTGATCTCTCTAAGCGGTTTGGATGCCCAACCAGGTACCACACCCCAAAAGGAGGAGTCAGAGGGTGTGAGGTGTTCTATTCCAAGGCCCAGCTCCTTTAGGGCTCCGGCGAAGAGGAGGTTGAGAGCACTTCTGCCGTCGACGAGTACTTTCCTGAAAAGCACTTTCTTGATGGTTGCATCAAGGACGAGGGCAAAACACCCCGTATAAGGGATGTCCACTCACTAGTCAGCCCTGTTAAAGGTGATGGGGACCTCAGACCAGGGGCGATAGCTGGGGTTGGCGATGGTGTCTTCTGCGTTGACAGCGAGCACTCGGTGGGCGGTGAGCTTCCGATCTCTTCTGCTCTTGGTGGTGGCAAGGCCCCCGAAGACGGTGGCGACCACTTTGTTGTGATCTAGGAAGGCATTGTTGTTGTCCCCGGGTGGTCGGCGGCCACTAGCTCTGTCGTTATTGTAGTCGTTCGACTTTTTGGCCTGGAACTCCTTAGCCAGGCCAAGGCAGTCCTTCATCTTGTGCTTGCTGTTCTTATGGATGGGGCATGAGACTTCGAGGATCTTCTTGTACTGCTCGTCGTAATTGCGCATGGCATGAGGTTCGTCAACAGTGGCTACGATGTGGTTTGGTCGATGGCGGTGATATTGACCAGATTTGGACCCTTCTGGCCAATCACGGCCACTGTCCTGACGGTGGCCGCGGTCATCGTAGCGGCGGTCACTGTGGCATCAGTCGTTGGGGTGCTCGTCGCTGCGGTGAGTTGGGCGGTGAGTGACCACATCCCTGTTGAAGCGTACTTCAGCCTCTTCAGTGTCGGCATATTGATCGGCGGTCGTGATCATCTAGCCAATCCCCTTTGGTGGCTTATGGTTGAACTTGGAGCGGAGGTCACGGTGATGGAGTCCTTGGATGAAAGCGGTGATGACTTCTGCTTCCATGATGTTGGGAATATAATTCCTCGCCTTGGAGAGACACCGGATGTAGCTACGGAGGAGCTCGAATGGCTTCTGGTAGATGCGATTTAGATCGTGCTTAGTGCCCGGTCGAGTACACGTAGCCATGTAGTTGTCGGTGAAAACCTTCTTCAGCTGTTCCCAGGATCCGATGGAATCCAGGGCGAGACTGGTGAGCCAATTCATCATGGTTGGTGTGAGCATGATGGGAAGATAGTTCGTCATGACGCTGGTATCTCCCCCAGTGGCGCGCACAACAGTGGCATAACCTTGTAGCCACTATGTGGAGTTCACAGCAGACGTCGCGCATCCCAGAGATTGTTGATGTGCGCTCAGACATCTTGGTCGACTTCTTGGTCGTGTTGGCGAGGGTAGCCGATGCGTGCCCCCTAGCTCCCCCCTGGAGGGGTTGTCCATCATCTCGATGTTGGTCGGCGAAACGGCTTCTGCTGGGGCGGCGATTAGATCTTGGCGCGGTGGATCGGCGAATCAAGCTCGTCGAGTAGGAGGGTCTCTGATCCTGGTAGATCTCATTGACCTGGCAGTGTGCAGCTTTGAGCATTGCAGCGACCTTGGCGACTTCTGGCATTTGCTCGAGCCGAGCGACCTCATTGGCGGCCACGACCAAGTTGGTGCTCGGGGTCTTGTAGACATCGTGGCCGTCGACACACATGAATTCATCATCAAGGTTGCGTTGGAGTGGCCGTGGCCTTCCTTACGAGTCGAGCTATTCATTGTGAGCAACCTCGGCCAGCACAAGGATGGCCTCATTCGCTCGGCGCTACAGACGGTTGGCGTTCCTGTTGACACGAGCCGCATAGTCCTCGGTTTCTCCATCCCGTGGGGGTTGTCGACACTGACGTTGACAATCCCACCTCCTCAGAAGGGTGGGAAAGGAGGTTGGACGGTGGTGGTTTCGGAAACAGTCTCCGTAGAGCCCTGGGAGTCGGAGTCTGGATTTTCCTCTAGGATGGTTTGGAGGGATGCTTCAGGACGTCAGCCGATCTATAGCATGTTGACAGTCAGCGAGAGCTGGTCGGCAATCTGGTCGGTGAGAGGATAGATGTCTCCCGCCTGGTCGGTGAATTTGCCCCTTAGGGCATCTTGATAGGTGGTGGTGATGCCGGTGAGCCCAAAGGGTAGGGCCGTAACCCCTAGAGTTTCCTGATCGGCCTCTAATGGATCTGAATTGGAGGGTGATCAGCGCTGAACCAGAGTGGTCAGAGCTGATTCCACGATGGAGAGGCAATTGGTGAGCTTCTGGCCAACCTGATCGATGGATGCGATCAGATCGTCGTTGTTGATTTGCTTCCTTGGGTAGCGGGGAAGCGGTCGGCGAGTTGTTGATGGAGGCGACCTCGGAGGTGGTTCTGAAATCAGATCTGCAGTCACAGGTATTGGGGTGGTCGGCGCAGAATTGATTTGCACCAGCTCGATGAGCTCGCCATCTCCGTCAGCGTTGATGACCTAGGAGATCGATCCGACCGTGAAGATCTGGCCAGGCTATCGGAGGGACAAAGAGCCTATAAAACGTACCATCTTGTTCGATATGGAAACAGCACGCACACCCCTACCTAGCGCACCAACTGTTGACATAATATCATCGACAGTCCTCCGAGGGGTATCCCACGAAGGTAGATTGATCGACAGAGATGCGTGTAATCGAGAACAAGAAGGCAACAGAGACACAAGAGTTAGACAGGTTTGGGCCATCAGCGCGACGTAATACCCTACTCCTGTGGTCTATTGTATTGTATGATATTGCGTGTGTTTTGAGGAGGTCCCTGCCCACCTTATATAGTCTATGGGGTAGGGTTACAAGTCGGTTAGATCTAGGAGATAACTGGAAAGTAATAACAGATTACAGGAATCATGGTCGAACGTATCCTAATAGATCTCGTAGTATCTTCAGGATATCGCCCTTGATGCCTTGTGGTACACGTCGAGCAGTGCCGTGCACCATAGGCCTTCGTCTTGTGGGCTAGACCACCCCTGGGAGTGCAGCCAATGTAGTTTGTTGTGGGTATCCAGGGTCGTACCCCCGACAACTACGATTAGCTTTTATTGAGTCATGATTTTAGCAATAGGGTGGCAACAAAGTTATCATAAGCCCATAAACACATGATCAGGTAAACATGAATAATGAATAGCATAAACAGTAATCATTAATGAGCATCTTTATCATCAGTATCATCCATGTTCATTATCATTAACCATTAATGATCATCTATTCCGTAAATGTTCTAAGGCCGCTCGTGACCGTGAGCACGACTGATATACCAGTTTTACACTCTACAGAGGTTGTACCCTTTCACTGTTAGTCATGATTTACCCTTTCACCCAAGGTAGCTAATCTCTTGACCCACTTTCAAGGAAGGTTGGCAGGGTTCACTAAGAATCCTTTCAAAGGTTCGTCTAACAAGTTATGAATCCTTCCCGTTGGCACAATGACGCGCAGCCTATACACAAGGGGACAGAGGCCACACTATATCTGATTCGTCAAGCCATTCTTACGTCAATAAAGGCAACCACTAACAAGCTAAAAAAGTCCTCATACTGAGCTAAAGCCAGAGCCATGTAGTCCTCATAGCTGTACTGTAAGTCCTGGATGATCACTTACAGATAAGCCCTTAGCGAGAGGAATCTAGAGTACCATAAAATAGCCCAACGCTCTAGCCCCCTGATTCCATGGTGTTGAAAAGCATCTTTTAGTGTTTATTGCATATACCAATAGTCAAGTTACAAGATCATGATTTCAGTTGAGCACTAGCATCATACTAACCAATGCAATACCCCATAGGTGACAAGGAATCCAGGATATTAAATAGCTAGGAAAATTACTACGGTTGCTAAGGTAGACACATGCAGTATGAATTAATTGATTTAAGGTGCATAGGACGATAAGGAAGATATTTTATAAATAATATAAATTTAATTAAGAGTGCATAGGCACGCTAATCGGAGCTACGGTGAAAAAGATACATCTACCGATAGATTTGCTTTATACGTGGAAAAGAAAACTATAGGCTTCATTTATTTTAACTATATAAATTCATATATATAAGATATTTTATAAATAATATAAATTTAATTAAGTCAAATTTAGATTTGAATTATAAAACTAAAGTAAAACAAATCATATTTTATTTATAAAATCCAGTTGCATAATTATTATTCAAATTAGAGTTTAAACCATAAAATTCTAGAAATACTGGCATGATAAATATTATTACTAATGCGTAGATCTTGTTGCAATGAATCTAGCGTAACTTGAACATGTGAAATTAGACCTCAAACGTACAAGATATGATTTAAACAAGATTTTTTTTAATAAAATAATAGATTAAATCTAACCACAAATTTTAAAAGTTGAAAACATACTTAATAGTAGTATAAACACATAGACAACATAAATACGAACCTAACGTAATTTGAACGGGTCAAATCAGAGTTAAAACGACAAAGTTATAGCCTAAATAAATCTAGTGGCAAAACTGTAAATAACTGAAAATGTATTTTTGAAGTCAACCGAACAAAATACGCTTTTAAAAGAAGAAGGCATAATCTGTGAAATACGTAATGGACTGTGGGTTTGATAATAGAAAAGCACAGGGGCTCTTTAGCAAAAATACAGGGACGGCGGGTTATATACTTAAAAACTTGGAGGACTCTTTAGCAAATGTGCCAAGCCGAAATGGTAACTTCTAATCTGAGCCGTAGAGCGCAGGTCGGGCGGCTGAGATTAGATGGGAGGGAGAGACTAAAGGTGTGGCTGGCCGAATCAGGACTCCAGACGGCGGTGGCCATTAACGGCGGCGAGGAGCTTGCCGGCGTGCATGGGAAAGCGCCTACGGGCCATGTTACAACACGGGGAAGGCATCGGGAGAGAGCAGAGCATGGCAAACTCACCTAGGAGGTTATCGTCGATGATGAGGCACGGAAGGGGCATGGGACATGGTGGAGCAGATGGCGATGGCGGCGCTAGGATTCCACAGCGGCGGCGTGGCTTGAGGCGAGGCGACAGCTTGCGATAAGGGTTGGGAACGGGGCGGCGCGAGCTCGACTACTATTTAAGGGGGCAGGTGGCATGGAGACCAAGGCAAACGGCGAGGACGGGGTGGCGACGGACTCTCAGCAGCGTGGTTTGCTCGGAAGAGTTAGAGCCGGGCACGACGCGAGGTAGGAGACGCGGCTGACGCGTGGGCCCATGGTGGCAGCGACTGCGCGTAAGGGAAGAGGAGGCGTGGTGCGGCGCAGCCTGCATGCTGGTGCGGCTTGGGCCAGAGTTGGGCCAAAGGGCGAGTGCGCTGGCCCTACAGGAACAGAGGGGTGAGGGAGAGGCAGAGCAGTGCGGGCCAAAGGTGAAGTGGGCTGCTGCTCGGCACTGGGCCACGCTAGAGATCAGAAAAAGAGGCGGCCCGCGCGGGATAGAGAGGGAGAGATGAGAGTTTTTTTCTATTTTGTTTTCAAAATCAAATTCAATTATGAACCAAATGCAAATCCAAATATAGTTTCAAACATACTTTTCAATGCAAATAGAAATGAGCAATTTTGGTAGACTTTCAAAATAAGTTTTACAACTTTTTAAATTATTTTATTTTTGAATTTTCTTTTCTTTTATTTTAAAGCCATTTCCAAATTCATTTTCAAAAGCAATTTAAACCATTTTGAATCAGAACCACTCAACCAATTAAATTAAATACACCGGCATGTATACACAACCATGTTGCTACTCCTTATAATGAATTTTAATATAATAAAAAATATTCTTTTTCCTACATTTCATCAACACAAAAATTCATAAATTAATCATTTTAAACCTATTTTCAAAATTGAAATTTTTAGGGTGTTATAATTCTACCCCCCTTAAGATGAATCTCGTCCCTGAGATTTGGAAGACGTCGTCTAGGAGATAGGGATACTTCGCCTTTGAATTCTTCTTTACTTCCTCGCACAGTTCCATCATCTTGATAAGGATCCCACCCTACTTTGCATACCTGTTGATCTTACTCCAAATAACTTGCCCAACTGATTCCAAGATTCTAATAGATTCTTTAGACCATGCCTAGGTAACTCCAATCACTAAGCCAGCTTTCCTTTTTAGTCCATACTATTAATTCTCTTTCTTAAAATATTCACCTTCTAGTGGAGCCTTACGATTCTCTTGGTCAGAAGGAGATTCTACTACCAATCTTCAAACGAGGTTAACACAAGCTCAAAACCAACTTAGTGAAGATGTCATGTAGATTCTTGTGATCCTCCTATATGTCACTTTTACTTCCAAAAAGACAGTACTTCCATGCTTCACAATTGATAACTCCAGATAACATGTTAGGTAGTTCAACTCATGCTTCCTTAGCTAACTTAATGAACAAGCCACTACTTTTGTTCTCATATAAGGACACATTCCACACCTTGACAGGGTGCATTCTAGCGAATATAAAGCTCTTGTTCAGATCTGACAAAGCTAATACATAGGTTTTACTTCAACCTCTTCTTGGACTACTTCAAACACTTAGCTGAGGTCTCTTAATCCAAGCTACTTAAAAGCTTCTTTTAGTAACACTGTCAATATCTTGATGGTCTTAGATAAACCTCCCTTGAACCTCTAACCAAACCTCATTGAAAACTCTGAGTTCTCTCTTACATCCTTGAGTACCACCTTCCTTATTAGATTAACCGATTCTTCTAAGTGAGAGCTAGATAGCATAACTAAACTTTATATGGCACCTTGAGCATTCGGACCCTTCTTAGTTGGATAGCTTGCATAGGCATGATTAACTATCTTATTGATCTCCTCCAAAGGTTTCGATCCTGGAACCTGTGGATTATGGGCCCACCACGCTTCCGCTGCGCAAACTAGAACGTATGATACTTCATCTTGCAAATTCTTCAACTTGGCTACCGCCCTTAAGAAAAGATCAAGTAGGGTACACAAGAAGGGTAGCTTGCACCTTCTTCCAGATGTGCTACAAGTATCAAGATGTTCTAACATCCCATTGATACTCATGTGCCAAGGTGTGAACAGACAACTCAATTTCACTCGCAGAACAGGAAAATAGCAGCACAGTAAAATAGCTGAACCTCTCATTCTATTAATCCAATGAAGTTGTAGCTTATACCATTGGGAAGCTTATAACATTCTCCAGAACTTCCTTAAAGAACACTTTTCCAAATTCTACAGTTCATGTTGTCGAAAGTAGTGCACAACAGAAACTACTCCAGATTTTAGACAGCATCGATTACATCATCTTGTGATTTTCATAACTCCATAACCAAAATAGCTATCAAGGTGATTCTTATGGTCAGAGAAAGATATCGAAGTCTACTCTTGTCCAAAATTTTCTCTTGATTTTTGGTTGTACAAGAATAGATATATAAGCCGATAAAGATAGGTTGCTCCGAAAGATAAGATAGAGGAAATAGGAGAAACCAAAACCCAACTATTTATTTCATTAATCCTTATACCTTAGGCCTATGAACTAAATGAAATTGTGGGAACACCCAACAAGATCATTGCAATCATTATAAAGATTCAAAACAAGCATAAGCATAATGACAATTCAATAAAGCAATAAAGGTGCACAACTCAATCATGGACTCAACTTGCGATACTATCGTCCTCATTGTACTAGGGTGTCGATAGAATATTGTCGGCAGTCCTCCGAGGGATATCCCATGAAGGTAGATTGATCGGTAGTGATGCGTGTAATCAAGAATAAGAAGGCAACAGAGACACAAGAGTTAGACAGGTTCAGGCCATCAGCGCGACGTAATACCCTACTCCTGTGGTCTTTTGGTTTGTATTGGCTATCGTATGATATTGCGTATGTTTTGAGGGGGTCCCCTACCCGCCTTATATAGCCAGGGGGTAGGGTTGCAAGTCGGTTAGATCTAGGAGATAACCGGTAAGTAATAACAGATTATAGGAATCATAGGATCGAACATATCCTAATAGATCTCATAGCATCTTTAGGATATCGCCCTTGATGTCTTGTGGTACACGCCGAGTAGTACCGTGCACCGTAGATCTTCGTCTTGTGGGCTGGACCACCCCTGGCGGCACAGCCCATGTAGTCTGCCGTGGGTATCTGGGGTCGTATCCCCCATAGCTAGTCCCCGAGTGCCTTGTATCCACTATGCAACACCGTCTTGAGCTTGTCTGAGCAGGTGCAAACAAAGCCGAGCAGTCATACTCAGTGTTCGACCATCCTAATGAGTCACCGAGCAGTTGTGGACCATAACTGACTAGCTTAGCTGTCCGTCCGAGCATGGGCTTACCCAAGTAAGGCATGTTAGATGGATGTAAGGAGCTCAAGTTCAAAATCGAAAATTTTCTCGCAGTGAACCAAGTGTGCCCACTTAGAGTTTGACCACGAGAAAGAGAGATAATCTTCTTCAACTTTAGGAGGCACAGAGTCTTCTAGATTAAAGAAAACACACTCACCGCAAGGTGAAGTATGCCCACTTAGTCCCTGAGACTAACAATAGGTGACATGGTCACGTGGTGCCAGGGTCTAGAAAGTAGAAGAAAGGCAGAAAACCAGCTGAGCAGGCAACCAGTCCACAGGCTGAGCCCTGAAATGAAACGTGCACATTCACCGTAAGGTGAAGTGTGCCCACTTAGTCCCCGAGCCTGACAGTAGGTGACATAGTCACGTGGTGCCAGGGTCAGAAACAACAGTAACCAAAAGAAAGTCCCTAGTGTGGTGAGAAACCAAGGCATAATGATGACGTAGTCCCCGAGCCACAAGTGGAAATCTCGAATAAATCAAGAAGTGTCGATTACTCAAATCGTGGAGAAAAAACCAGAGTAATGACTGTATAGTAGAAATTACTGAGCCTTGATGGTATTGCGGAGTGGTCGACGAATATTCGGTGTGTAGTACCAAGTTGCATCAAAAATTGGGCGATATGGGCCGCAGTTGGGCTAAAGCCTAGATAACGACCCAGCATGCCACTTCGGGGAATTCGGAAGGGCACAAATCAGCATGGTGTGGTTTCCCAAAAACCCTTAAATGCGAAAAGTTAAGAGGGTATCTTTATAACTGTGTCGTTGCACTCCGCGCTCCCACCTTTGCCACTCCGCCACTTCATCTTCCTCCTTACCCTCGCGCTCCACCATTCGCATTCACACGCACTCCAGATCTGAGGGATGGCACCGAAGAGGGGTGGTGGTAATGCGAAGAAGGCAGCCTCCGGGGCGAGCCGTGACAAGGAATGGGTACCATCACTCATGGGGGAGACGGAGCTCAACGACATGGTGGAGGCGGGCATTCTTCATGACCGTGTCACCACCGGATGGCGTCCGGCCGATGGTGAGCCCTATCCGATGCCACACACCGATGAACTCGTTGTATTCGAAGATTATTTCTAGCATAGATCCTTTCTTGCAGGATGGTGGAGGCGGGCATTCTTCATGACTATGTCACCGCCGGATGGCTTCCCGTACATCCTTTCTTGTGAGATCTGTTGGAGTATTGGGGAGTGAGCTTGTGTAATCTTCATTCGAACACTATTTTGCACATTTCTATGTTTATCCACTTCTATGAGGTTTATCTTGACATTTTCCCCATTTCAATCTATTCCGACACTTTTTCTAACTCAAGAAGAAAGGAGGGGGTGGTTCCAAAGTTGTCGGCGGTTTGTATCTACAGCTCCGCGATGGGATGGCGGGTGAATACATTCCTGTGCCGCTAAATACCTCCCTAAAGGGGTGGAATACCAAGTGGTTTTATATGAAGCAAAGTCATCCTACCACCCGATGCGATGTCAACCAGATTCTAGAGAATCAAAGGAGCTGGTCGGAGAAACCGACCAGTGCCAATATGGAACAGGTGAAGGAGCTCCTCGAGCAATAAGGGCATGAAGTGAGTGGAGTGGTGGTGGTGATGAACTTCATACTGTGTCGCGTCTAGCCCTACAAGGAGAGGGCTCATCTAGGCTTTGACTTCAAAGGAGATACTGAGGGGCACCCGAGAGAGGACAAAGAATCTGGCGAAGGAGGCTATGCTACACCGGGCCACTGAACTATTCGCTCCAAACATGTTGCACACCGTGCTAGGGTAGCCGAAACCCTTCAACTGCACGAACCCACCTCCTCAGGTAAAAATCTTGACTATTGTTCCTCGTACTTTTTAGCCCATGCCGACGTTGAGCAGTAGACTGATTCGCTTGTGGAAAGATCCATTGGTAGGAATGGGCAGCATACTTCTTAGGCATGATGAGGAGCGATTGGCCAAAGGTAGTGGATGCCAGGCCGACCACTAAGCTAGAGGAAGGTGCCATCAGCACCTCGTCCAAGTCCAGAAGCGAAGGTGCTGGTCGGAAGGAGAGTCCCCCCCGGTATCAGAGAAAGTTCAGGGGAAAAGGGCGGCGAAAGATGAGCCAACTCAAAAGAAGAGAAGAACGGCGGATGTAGCTCCCCGCAAGCTAGTTGGCATCTCACTTAGTGGTGGTCGGACCACTCAGACACAAAGTGCGGTGATTCCAAGTGGTCGGACGAGGAGGAGGCTCCAATAGCTCCCCCTCCGAGCACTAAAGCATCATCGAAGGGAGGGGAAGGAATCCCTAAGCAGCAGGTGAAGAAGACGTCAATGGTGGGGGCTGCAAGACCTCCATCCCAGGACATGCGGGTTGACCCTAGAGCAGTGCCTGGGTGCTCGGGGAGGCAGCGTCGGTTCAGAACCGTTTATCAGGAATCTGATGTGTAAGTATCTTTGCTTTGGAATTGGTTGTTGTCTGATCTTTATAGTGGTGGTGATCGATGGACTAATCTGATGTAGAACAGGGCGCACGGAGGATCTGAATCCTTTAGGATAGACTGGCGAGCAGCCTAGGGCTGGTCCTGGTGTGAAGATATTGCGGACAGACTCCGTCCTAGAGTCCCTAGGTGCTCGTCGGTTTGCAGAGGATTTGACCACCGTTGCTGATGCAGTTGGAGGTGGAGAGCGGTGGGCGACAATGGTGGATGATTCGATGGAGATGCTAGGAGCAATAGCGAGAGCCGCCGAGTCTTCGAAGGCGGGAGCTGCCGACGCCATGCTAGAATCTAGGGCACAGAGGCCGACAGCATCGGAGGAGCAAGCGGCGTGCCCTGAGATGCCTCAAGGTGTGGTTGGTCGCTCTGTGCGGCCACCGAGCCCCCAGGGAGCGCCATCGGCTGTGGAGGAAGAGGATGAGGTCGAGGTGATTGAGCATGAAGGATCACGACCTCAAGCCATCCGCATCCTCCGCAAGCGAGGGGAGGAGATTATGGTCGTGGAAGAGGAGGACACCACCAAGGAGGTGAAGAGGCTACGGTCCACCCTTTCCACAGCTATGAAGCAAATTGAGGTTAGTATCGCGTCAGCGGTGTCTGTCTTTGGCGTTGGAGACTATGGTCCTTTATAATCTTGGTGCTTTGTAGAGCATAGCGCGAACTACTGTACAACGACAACAGTTGATCAAAAGGATGGAGCCCCTCACCGAGGAGAATGAGAAGCTAAAGGAGGCGATGAAACTAATGGAGAAGAACATCTAGAGGGCCCAGCGTGAAAGGGATCTTCCTGAATCACACGCCAAGGACCTGGAGTACCAAAAGAGCACCTTATTCGAGCAGTTGAAGACCGTCTCCGAGCAGCTGAAGCGTACCTCCGAGCAGCTGAAAAGCATCTCCGAGCAGCTGGAGCGCAACTCCGAGCTGCTGAAAAGCATCTCCGAATAGAAGAAAGGTATTGCGGATCGGTGAGTTTGTTCTATATTGCCGAACAGTCTTGATGTTGTTGTCGACCATTATGTTTGTAGAGCAAGATGCAGAGCTCGACCAGTTGCGTTAAGTCATCGGTCAACTCTAGGAGGAGAAGGAAAAGGCGTCTGGGCGAGCGGAGAAACTGGCCGAGGATCTGGAAGGTGAGTAGTTCGTGGCCAGAGTTGTTGCTAAAATGATTTCTTCGTTCGATGGATCTCTTTGGTGTCTGTAGAATACTATTGAAGAACCAAGGCATAGTTCGACATGCTAGAGCTGGATGCAAAAATCTAGAGGGGAAAACTTGATGCCGTGGTGGCCGGAGTCAGGCCGGTGCTTGACTGTATCGACATGGAGGTAGCTCCTCAGCCGGACGATAGGCCGCCTCCTCCGAACGCCATCATTGATAGGTGCAAGGCGGCGTGGGATAACTTCAAAGGCTTCAACTGAGACGTCGTTGTCTCCATCATGACACATGCCCTGGCGGTGGTCTGGTCTCACTACCCTGCTATCAATATTCGAGCGATAGGGGTCGGATTCGCCAGAGGGACGGGTGTGACGAAGCTGGAGTAGCCAAAAGATGTGGTGGAGGACGCGGCGAAGAGGCTGGCCGACGATGTCGATCTGTTCGGCGAGGTAGACGGTGAGGGCCAAGCTCAATAACCTGAGTGGAGAGGAACCTGTATGGGACAACTGGAAAGGGGAGTTAAATGCATGAGGGTCTAAGCAAATATTTGTGTATTTGTATTAATGCTGTAAGTAGACGACATGTGCGTGTTCTGGTGGCTTGCTAGCGCTTGCGGTGAAAAAGAGACGTGTTGTCAACCCTAATGCATTTATACGTGGTATAAGTGGCATCCAAGCAGTTAGTTCGTTACTGAGCTCTTGGCCTTGGCTAGCCCGTATTCCATAACGTCGAGCGCTAGAGCCCGTGCACATGTAGGAGGAACAGACGTGATCGAGGAACCACAACCGACCACCTATAACATAGAGTGTTGGAGCCTGTAGCATGTATAGAGAGAGATCGGAGATAGGGTTTTCTCCAAAGTGCACAGAGTAGAACGTTTACTGCTCGATGGTTGGCGAAATATCTTGAAGATATTTTAGCATGGAGAAACAGGGCAGAGCATTTATGGAGATCACGTATAATTGTTGGAGTTTGTTAAGGAGTAGCTTGGAGCTAGTAATCGTAAACAGAGATTAAACTAGAGTGGAGAAATAATGGAGACAAATTATGGTGACAAAAACTTCCTTCATTATGGAGTAAAGAGTACATATCTGGAGCATTTCAACGATAGAAACGTATGAGTTGCTCAATGTGCCATGAATTGGGGATATCGATCCCCTCCATGTCACATAGCTGGTAAGACCCTAGTTGGGTAACCTCTTTGACCACGTAAGGCCCTTCCCAGGGGGAGGAGAGCTTGTGCATCCCTTCGGTTTTCTGCTTTCTACGGAGAACGAGGTCATCAACCGCAAATGAACGACCTTTGATATTGTGATTGCAGTATCTTCGCAGGCCTTCTTGGTATTTGGCTGTGCAGATGCAGGTGATCAGGCGTTCTTCTTTGGCCCTGTCGACGTCCTTTGTCTGAACACTTGCAGCTTGCTCTTCATTATAATGTTCCACCTAGGTGCTCAGAAGGCAATGTCCACCGAAAGTATGGCTTCTGAGCCGTAGACCAAAAAATATGGAGACACACCGATGCTGCGACTAGCTTGAGTAAACAGTCCCCAGACCACAGCTGGGAGCTCTTTGAGCCATCTGCTCAGATGCTTTTCCTCTTTCTGGTATAGTCTCTTTTTGAGGGCATCATGGATCATGCCGTTCGCCCATTCCACCTGGCCGTTGGCTCTAGGATGGGCAACAGAGACGTATTTGACGAAGATGCATCGATCTTCGCAGAAGTCCCAAAAATGGTGACTAGTGAATGTAGTTTTGAGGTCGGTGATAATGCTGTTCGGGAGACCAAATCTATGGATGATATCTTCGAAGAGCTCGACTGCCTTCTTTGCAGTGGCCGAAATAAGCGGCTTGTATTTGATCCACTTGGAGAACTTGTCAATGGCGATGTATACGTAGCGAAAACCACCTGGCGCAGGCTTGAAAGGCCCGATCATGTCCAGTCCCCTACATGCAAAAGGCCAAGAAGCTGGGATGGTCTGCAATTCCTGCGCCGACATGTGTATTTGCTTGGTGAAAAATTGACATCCTTCACATTGTCGGACGAGGTCTCCCACATCGACGATGGCCGTGGGCCATTAAAAACTAGCTTGGAAAGCTTTACCGACCAGGTTTCTAGAAGCCGCGTGATTGCCATAGGAGCTAGAGTGAATTTCAAGAAGTAGTTTCACCCCCTCTTCTTGGGTGATGTATTTCTGCAGTATCCCTTTCTTGGCACTTTTCCTCATCAAGTTCCCGTCTACCAGCACATAATGCTTGCTGCGATGGATGAGGCGTTCAGTTTTGGTCTTATCGGCGGGTATGTCGGTGCTGGTGAGGTACTTGATGAACTATTCCCTCCAATCTATGGCCGACGAAGGTACTGCAAGTACCAGCTGCTCAGCGGGGCGGATTTCTTGAACTTCCTTCTCATCCTTAATAGATGGCGTAAAGAGGTCTTGAACAAAGACCCCAGGTGAAATTGTAGCGTGAGAGGAGCCTATCTTAGATAGGTGGTCGGTGAGATGATTTTGGTCTCGTACCACGTGGTGGTACTCGATACCGTAAAACTTTCCTTCGAGTTTCCTAATCTCTACGCAGTATGCGTCCATCTCCTCACTAGAGCAGGACCAATCTTTGTTGACTTGGTTGATGACTAGCGCGGAGTCTCCATATACCATGAGGCATTTGACGCCGAACTCAACGGCTATACGAAGTCCATGGAGACATGCTTCATATTCTGCGATGTTGTTGCAAGCTGGAAAATGAATTCAGAGGACGTATCAAAGCTTGTCCTTAGTTGGAGTAATAAACAAAATGTCCGCGCCAGCACCATTGATGTTGAGGGCACCATCGAAATACATTATCAAGTGCTTGGGGCGAGCAGTGGGGATGGGCTCTTGGATCTCGGTCCACTCAGCGATGAAATCAGCCAGCGCCTGCGACTTAATGGTAGGCCTGCTTCTGAATTTTATGGAATAAGTGTCGAGCTCGACTGCCCACTTGATGATGCGGCCATTGTCCTCTTTGTTACAAAGGATGTCCCCTAGAGGGAACTCGGTGACCATGGTGATCTTGTAGTACTCGAAGTAATGGCAGAGCTTGCGCGACATGACCAGAATGGTGTATAAGTGTATAACAGCTTCTGAACCTGAGGGTAACGAGTTTTGGACTCATTAAGAACCTCACTGATGAAGTAGACCAGACATTGTACCTTATAGGCATGTCCAACTTCCTCGCGCTCGATGACGATAGCTGTGCTAAGGACGCGAGAAGTGGTGGCGATGTAGATCAATAGGGTTTCATCTGGTTGAGGCACCGTCATGATCAGGGGCTTCATTAAAAACAACTTGAGCTGCTTGAAGGCCGCATCAGCCTCCTCCGACCAAAAGAAGCGCTCGAAGGCCTTGAGTAGTTTGAAGAACGGAAGTCCCTTTTCACTGAGGCATGATATAAAGCGGCTGAGAGTAGCCATGCACCCTATGAGCTTCTGTATATCCTTTACGCAGGTCGGCCATTTCATATTGGTAATGGTGGAGACCTTGTCGGGGTTGAGTTCGATACCGCGGGGCGCTGACGATGTAGCCCAAGAGTATGCCGGATGGAACTCCAGAGATGCGCTTTGAAGGGTTCAACTTCCATCTTTATCTTTTCAGGTTGGTGAACGTTTCTTCGAGGTCAGCGATGAGACTATTGGCGGTTTTGGATTTGATGACCACATCATCAATGTAGGCGTCGACATTGTGGCCTATCTGTTGGTCACGGCACATCTAGAGGCCCTTTGGTAGGTCACCTCAGTGTTCTTGAGTTCGAAAGACATGGTGGTATGGCAATACGCGCCGAAAGGCGTGATGAATGATGTTTTCATATGGTCATCTTCTTTGAGGGATATCTGGTGATAGTCGGAGTAACAGTCGAGGAAGGAGAGCAGTTCACAGCCGGTGGTGGAGTCTAGAACCTCATCTATCCAAGGCAGACCGAAGGGGTCTTTAGGGCAGTGTTTGTTGAGATCAGTGTAGTCAACGCACATTCTCCATTCTTTATTCTTTTTATGAACAAGAATTGTGTTTGCTAGCTACTCAGGATGATACACTTCTTTAATAAATCTAGCTACTAGGAGCCATTTTATTTCTACCCTAATAGCCTCCTTCTTGTCTGGCATGAATCGTCGGAGCTTCTGCTTGATTAGCTTAGTAGTCGACGAGACATTCAAGGAGTGCTCGATGTTCTCTCGTGGTACCCCCAGCATGTCTGTAGGTTTCCAAACAAACATGTTGGTGTTGGCACGTAGGAAGGAGACGGGCGTGCTTTCCTATTTGGGGTCGAGATGATCCCCAATCTTGGTGATCTTGGTGGGGTCATCGAGGGCGAGGCTAACCTCCTTTGTTTTCTTAGACTTGGCAGAGGCGTGAGGAGGCTCTAGCGCTGGGATCTCTAGGTCGTCGTCGGGCACCGTCTTGGTGTCGGTGATCACGCTAGCCATCTGGATGGAGAGGTCGGTGGCTTCGACGAGGGAGAGACTCTCTGTTTTGCAGGCATAGGTGATGGAGAGGTTGGCCCGTAGGGCCAGAACTCCTATAGGCGAAGGCATCTTCAATACCAGATAGACGTAATGTGGTATGGCCATGAACTTGGCCAGAGCTGACCGACTAAGTATGGCGTGGTAGGCGGTGTTGAAGTCGGCGACGTAGAAGTTGATGTGCTCGGCATGGAAGTTGCTAGCCGTGCCAAATTGTTCCAGGAGGGTGATCTCTTCAACCGGTTTGGATGCCCTGCTAGGTACCACACCCCAGAAGGAGGAGTCAGAGGGAGTGAGGTCTTCTGCTCCAAGGCCCAGCTCCAGTAGGGCTCCGGCGAATAGGAGGTTCAGTGCGCTTCCGCCATCGACGAGCACTTTCCTGAAGAGTACTTTCTTGACGGTTGCATCGAGAACGAGGGGGAAACGCCCTGTGTATGGGATGTCCACCCACTGGTCGGCCCTACTAAAAGTGATGGGGACCTTAGACCAGGGTCGATAGCTGGGGTTAGTGATAGCGTCTTCTATGTTGACGGTGAGCACCCGGTGGATGGTGAGTTTTCGATCTCTTCTGCTCTCAATGGTGGTGAGGCCTCCAAAGATAGTAGCGACCACTTTGTCGTGATCTTGGAAGGCGTTATTATTGTCCCCTGGTGGTCGGTGACCTCTGGCTCCGTCGTCATTGTCATCGTCCTTCTTTTTGGCCTAGAACTCCTTGGCTAAACCAAGGCAGTCCTTCATCTTGTGCTTGTTGTTCTTGTGAAGGGGGCACTGGCCTTCGAGGATTTTCATGTACTGCTCGTCGTAGTTACATTTGGCGTGAGGTTCGTCAATGGTGGCAATGATGTTGTCTGGTCGGCGGCGGCGATACTGACCAGCTTTAGACCCTTCCGGCCGATCACGGCCAATGTCCTGATGGTGGCCATGGTCATCGTAGCGGCAGTCACTATGGCATCGTTCGTCAGGGCGCTCGTCACTGCGGCAAGTTGGTTGGTGATTGCCCGCATCCTTGTTGAAGCGAACTTTGGCCTCTTCAGCGTCGGCGTACTGATCGGCGGTCGTGATCATCTCGCCAATCCCCTTTGGTAGCTTACGATTGAATTTGGTGCGGAGGTCGCTGTGATGGAGTCCTATGACTATGGCGGTGATGACTTCTGCTTCCCTGATGTTGGGAATAGAATTCCTCATCTTAGAAAATCGTCTGATATAACTACGGAGGAGCTCAGACAGTTTCTGATAAATGCGATTCAGATTGTGCTTGGTGCCCGGCCGAGTACACATAGCCATGTAATTGTCGGTGAAGACCTTCTTCAAATGTTCCCAAGATTTCATGGAATCCAGAGCGAGGCTCATGAGCCAGTTCATTGCGGTTGGCGTGAGCATGATGGGAAGATAGTTCGCCATGACACTGGTATCTCTCGCGGTGGCACGCACATCGGTGGCATAAGCTTGTAGCCACTGTGTGGGGTTCATCCGCCCCTTGTAGGGCTCTACCCCGGTGATTTTGAAACCACGGGGCAACTGAAGTGTTCAGAGTGCTCTCATGAATGCTCGGGGCCCTTCGGGATCGTCATCGTTAGGATCTGCAGCAGTGCCGGCGTTAAGTGGCTGGAGGGCTGCATCTGGATTACCGAACTCTTGCTCGTATTCTTGACGCCGGTGTACTTCCTCTTCATGGTGGGAGAAATGGCACCCGTCGATATGACGTCGCGCATCCCGAAGATTGTTGATGTGCGCTCGGACATCTTGGTTGACTTCTTGGTTGAGTTGGCAAGGGTAGTTGATACGGTTCCCCCTAGCTCCCCCCTGGAGGGGTTGTCCATCATCACGATGTTGATAAGTGAAACGGCTTCTGTCGAGGTGGCGATTAGATCTTGGCACGGCAGATCGACGATTCGAGCTTGTCGAGTAGGAAGGTCCCTGATCCTGGCATATCTCGTTGACCTGACAGTGCGCTGCTTTAAGCATTGCGGTGACCTTGGTGACCTCTGGCGTTTGCTCGAGCTGAGCAAACTCATTAGAGGCCACGGCCAAGTTGGCGCTTAGGGTCTTGTAGACATCGTGGCCGTCGACATGGATGGATTCGTCGTTGAGGTTGCGATGGAGTGGGTGTGGCCTCCCTTGTGAGTCGAGCTATTCTTCGTTGTGAGCAGCCTTGGCTAGCGCAATGATGGGCTCATTCGCTCGGCGCTATGCATGGTTGGCATTTCTGTTGACACGAGCTGCGCGGTCCTCATCGGTTTCTCTGTCCCGCGGAGGGCTGTTGATGCTCACATTAAAAATCCTAGCTCCACGGAAGGGTGGGAAAGGAGGTTGGATGGCGGCGGTTTCGGCGACAGTATCCATAGAGCCCTAGGTTGGTATGGACGGATGATTTGGGACGTCGGTCGATTTGCAGCATATTGACCGTTGGTGAGAGCTGGTCGGCGATCGGGTTAGCAAGTGGATAGATGTCTTGCACCTGTTGATGAATTTGCCCCTTAGGGAATCCTGATGGATGGAGACCGTAACCCCTGGATTTTCCTGATCAGCCTCCGATAGATCGAAATTAGAGGGTGGTCAGCGCTGAACTAGAGTGGTCAGAGCCGATTCTAAGGAGAGGCAGTCGATGAGGTTCTGGCTGACCTGATCGATGGATGCGATCAGATCATTGTTGTCGATCTGCTTCCTCAGGTAGCGGGGGAGCAGGCGTCGAGTCATTGGTGAAGACGACCCCCGAGGCGGTTCTGAGATTAGATTTGTTGTTGCAGGTGTTGGTGTGGTCGGTGCAGAATCGATCTGCACCGGCTCGATGACCTCTCCATCTCTGTCAGCATTGATGACCTAGGAGATCGATCTGACCATAAAGATCTGGTCGGGCTTTGGAGAGGACAAAGAGCCTGCAAAATGTACCATCTTGTTTGTCATGGAAACAACACGCACACCCCTACTTATCGCGCCAACTATCGACAGAATATCGTCGGCAGTCCTTCGAGGGGTATCCCATGAAGGTAGCTTGATCGGTAGTGGTGCGCATAATCAAGAACAAGAAGGCAACAGAGACACAAGACTTAGACAGGTTCGAGCCATCAGCATGACATAATACCCTACTCCTGTGGTCTGTTGGTTTGTATTAGCTATCGTATGAAATTGCGTATGTTTTGAGGGGGTCCCCTATCCACCTTATATAGTCGGGGGATAGGGTTACAAGTCGGTTAGATCTAGGAGATAACCGGTAAGTAATAACACATTACAGGAATCATGGGATCGAACATATCCTAACAGATCTCATAGCATATTCAGGATATCACCCTTGATGTCTTGCGGTACACACCGAGCTGTACCGTGTATCGTAGGTCTTCATCTTGTGGGCTGGACCACACCTGGTGGCGTAGCCCATGTAGTCTACCGTGGGTATCAGGGGTCATACCCCCACATAGGGGTAACAATCCTAAGACTCATTTTTAGATTACTCAAGAAGGTGGTGAGGGACAATTCTAAAAGCATATCAAATCAAGGAGTGAAGATAAGAACAAAGACTTTAAAATAAGCACCTAGGTAGAGATGAATAGCAAGGATAGAGATATAGTAGAGAAGAAAATATCAAGGCTCATAGAGCAACGGTTTTTGTAGCAACTTCTAAACCATAGAACGACCAGTTTCTAATAGGCTTACATCCTACAGTCAGCATTGCTCCGATACCACTTTGTAACACCCAGTTTTAAGAACAAAACCAGATACACACCATATGTGAGCCTAGGAAGTCAAATCTCACATATATCTACAAATAAGGGTAATATCAAAAGACAATGCTTAATATATAACATACTTAGTATAAATGATATAACCTTAGACAGCAAATAGTGGAAAGACAACTCCGATCTTCGGGTGAAGACTCCAATCCACAGGGACAACTGACTGGTTGATCACAAGCCTTATTCCTCCAAACTCTAGCAATCTGGTACCCATTCGGGATTTTTTTCAAATATGTGAAAAATAAAGCAAGCGTAAGTACATGTCGTACTCAACAAATATAATATGGAGTTCATGAGGCTCAAAAGGCTGACACTATTTTAACTGTGATTAGCTTTTATTGAGTCATGATTTTAGCAATAGAGTGGCAACAAAGTTATCATAAGCCCATATACACATGATCAGGTAAACATGAATAATGAATATCATAAATAGTAATCATTAATGAGCTTCTTTCTCATTAGTATCATCTATGTTCATCATCATTAACCATTAATGATCATTTATTCCGTAAATGTTCCAAGGCCGCTCGTGACTGTGAGCACGGCTGATATACTAGTTTTACACTCTGCAAAGGTTGTACAATTTCACTATGAGTCGTGATTTACCCTTTCGCCTGAGGTAGCTAATCTCTTGACCCACTTCCAAGGAAGGTCGGTAGGGTTCACTATGAAGCATTTCAAAGGTTTGTCTAACAAGTTAGGTCTATTAGATTCACTCGGCAAACAGATGTAGAGCCCCCCTTCCCGTTGGCACAATGATGCGCAGCCTATACACAAGGGGACAGAGGCCGCACTATACCTGATTCATCAAGCCATTCTTACGTCAATTAAAGTAACCACTAACAAGCTAAAAAAGGTCCTCATACTGAGCTAAAGCCAGAGCCATGTAGCCCTCACAGCTGTACTGTAAGTCCTGGATGGTCACTTACAGATAAGTCCTTAGGGATCGGAATCTAGAGCACCATAAAACAGTCCAATGCTCTAGCCCCCTGATTCCATGTTGCTAAAAAGCATCTTTTAGTGTTTATTGCATATACCATTAGTCAAGTTACAAGATTATGGTTTCAGTTGAGCACTAGCATCATACTAACCAATGGAATACCCCATAGGTGACAAGGAATCTAGGATATTAAATAGCTAGAAAAATTACTATGGTTGCCAAGGTAGACACATGCAGTATGAATTAAATGATTAAAGATGCATAGGACAACAAGGAAGATCCTATTCTATACTTGCCTTATAACTCTGACCCTTATTCAAGTCCAAAACTTCAAAGGAACTCCTTCTTGATCAAAACGTAAAGCTCACCGATTGGATATGATCATAAAGCACCACACAAGCATCCATACAATCATACATGAAGTAAACAATAGATCTGAATTAGAATAGTACACCAATGAAGAAGAATTTGAAATCAAATCTGTGCATTGCTACGATCACACAGACGCGAAGAGCACGCTAATCGGAGCTACGGTGAAAAAGATACATCTACCGATGGATTTGCTTTATACGTGGAAAAAAAAACTATAGGCTTTATTTATTTTAACTATATAAATTCATATATATAAGATATTTTATAAATAATATAAATTGAATTAAGTCAAATTTAGATTTGAATTATAAAACTAAAGTAAAACAAATCATATTTTATTTATAAAACCCAGTTGCATAATTATTATTCAAATTAGAGTTTAAACCATGAAATTCCAGAAATAGTGACATGATAAACATTGTTACTAACACGTAGATTTCGTTGTAATGCATCTAGCGCAACTTGAACAGGTCAAATCAGAGCTAAAACGTAGAAGATATGATTTAAACAAGATTTTCTTTAATAAAATAATAGATTAAATCTAACCACGAATTTTAAAAGTTGAAAACATACTTAATAGTAGTATGAACACGTAGACAATGTAAATACGAACCTAACGCAATTTGAACGGGTCAAATCGGAGTTAAAACAACAAAGTTATAGCTTAAATCAATCTAGTGGCAAAACTGTAAATAACTGAAAACGTATTTTTAAAGTCAACCGAACAAAATACGTTTTTAAAATAAGAAGGCATAATCTGTGAAATACGCAAGGATCGCGGGTTCGATAATAGAAAAGCGCATGGTCTCTTTAGCAAAAATACAGGGACGACGGGTTATATACTTAAAAACTTGGAGGACTCTTTAGTAAATGTGCCAAGCCGAAAGGATAACTTCTAATCTGAGCCGTTGAGCGCGGATCGGGCGGCTGTGATTAGATGGGAGGGAGAGACTGAAGGTGCGACCAACCGGAATAGGACTCCAGATGGCAGCGGCCTTTAACGGCGGCGAGGAGCTCGCCGGCGTGCATGGGAAAGTGCCTACGGGCCATGTTACGACACGGGGAAGGCACCGGGAGCGAGAGCGGAGCACGGCAAACTCACCTAGGAGGTTATCGTCGACGATGAGGCACGGAAGGGGCACGGGGCACGGCGGAGCGGACAGCGACGGCGGCGCTAGGGTTCCACGGCGGTGGCGCGGCTTGAGGCGAGGCGACAGCTTGCGATAAGGGTTGGGAACCGGGCGGTGCGAGCTCGACTACTATTTAAGGGGGCAGGTGGCGTGGAGAACACGATAAACGGCGAGGACGGGGCGGCGACGGACTCTCAGCGGCGCTGTTTGCTCGGAAGAGTTGGAGCCAGGCACGATGCGAGGTAGGAGACACGGCTGACGCGTGGGCCCGTGGTGGCAGCGACTGCGCGCAAGGGAAGAGGAGGCGCGGTGTGGCGCGGCCTACTTGCTGGTGCGGCTTGGGCCGGAGTTGGGCCAAAGGGCGAGCGCGCTAGCCCTACGGGAATAGAGGGGAGAGGGAGAGGCCGAGCGGTGCGGGCCAAAGGTGAGGTGGGCTGCTGCTCGGCACTGGGCCACACAAGAGATCAGAAAAAGAGGCGGCCCGCGTGGGATAGAGTGGGAGAGGAGAGAGTTTTTTTTATATTTTGTTTTCAAAATCAAATTTAATTATGAACCAAATGCAAATCCAAATATAGTTTCAAACATACTTTTCAATGCAAATAGAAATGAGCAATTTTGGTAGACTTTCAAAATAAATTTTACAACTTTTTAAATTCTTTTATTTTTGAATTTTCTTTTCTTTTATTTTAAAGCCATTTCCAAATTCATTTTCAAAAGCAATTTAAACCATTTTGAATCAGAACCACTCAACCAATTAAATCAAATGCACCGGCATGTATACACAACCATGTTGCTACTCCTTATGATGAATTTTAATATAATGAAAAATATATTCTTTTTCCTACATTTCATGAGCACAAAAAATCATAAATTAATCATTTAAACCTATTTTCAAAATTGAAATTTTTAGGGTGTCACAGGGAAACACGCCTCCTTGGATGAGTGTGCTTCGAATGAGAGGGAGGAGGGACGAGGGACGAGGGACGAGGGTTTTGTACTATGTAGAGCTAATAGTAGTGACAGGCTCTGCATCATTGCCGGCTCAAGCCACGAGCATGCAGTGACATATCACTGTCGGTTTAAAAACATAAGCCAGCAGTGATGTGGAGCCTATCACTACCGGCTTGTGGCTTGAGTCAGCAGTGATATGTCACTGCTGATACGTGGCTTCAACCGGTAGTGATAGGGACCATCACTATCGGTTCTTTGGGACCCCAATCATTTATTGATTTTCAAGTTATGAATCGGCATTGAAGTGTTATCGGTGCCGTTTTGAGAGCAACTGGCAGTGATGGGATGGTAGTAAAGGTCATATATGTAGTAGTGTGGTGCGCCGACCCAACACCTACCCCGCTGTTGCCGTCAAACCTGGCCCCATGACCACCTAGACCAACCTAGCCTCTATGCTGGTGGCCACTGCCATCACACTTTTTGCAAACAGCGCGGTAGTCTTCCTGCTCCCTCTTTCTTGTCGCAACCCCCCTTGCACCCTGGTTCAGCATACCACACAAATTAAAACTTCTACGCTAGATAGTTTGACTTTGTCGAGGGCTCCTTGGGCGATGAGCCGTCTCCCTTTGTCTATCGGGTTGTGGTTTTGAGGTATGACGCAAACCTAAAGGCCTCCTCCTACAAGATGGTCTCAAGGCCACAGATGCGCTCCATCGACGTCCAGGCGACAAACACACTAGGAGTACAATCCCTATATCATATCCAGAGTAAGAGCAAACTAAGGTTTTGGTTTTCGCACACCATATGCCTTTGGATCTGCTGCCGTGCTCTGAAAATTAAATTGGTTGTCTCTGAAAATGAAAACACCAGGCACATATATTTTTCACACACATGTATCATACACGCCACTAGAACATACTAACTTCCAACTACAAAACGAGATGGGGATCATGATTTTTTTATATATCTCTTCACCCCAACTTGACCTAGGCTACATGAAAGCTAGCTTTTTTATTGTTATAGGATAAGATTATTATTTCTTTGTACTAGAACACATGTCCACGAGAGGATTCATTAGGAGACGGTCGAATAGAAGTCCTCAATTATGATGCGGACCGCGATCGGGATCCGAACCCAGTGGCTGCCTCCATCGTGCCATGCTAAGCTGCCAAACGTGTAGTCACCCTGAATCCACCGCATCGCCTTGAACACCACCTTGAAACTCTGAACCCTTCTCTCCTTGCTGAACACCAGAACTGATGGCTCGACGGACATCTCCACACCAGGAGGCGGCTGGAAGAATGCTTTGTACACTGCATCAGGCTGGCCAACATTGGTGACAGTGCGCATGACAGTCTCGGATGCCTTGAGATTAGGGATCGCGATCGATGGAAGGTTGAGGTCTGCTACAGATGCCTTAGGAGTCGTGCAGTTGTTGTTGACACCCAGTCCTCCTGCGCATTGGAAGAACCTGAGATAATCTGATGGATCAATGTCATAGATAAGACCTGGATCGTCGGCCTTGCTTGGGTTCACAAACCCTGCACCGTAATCGAAAGGGTCGGCAATTTTACTGGAGTTCCATCTGCTTTTATTGGGAGCCCATTGTTGTCAGTGCTAAGTGCTGCAAGACATGGATGTTTAAGGCAATAATTAGTTACCAATTTGAACACGATTGTTTGGTCCAACAGTATTATCTGTGCACTATGGTTATCTTAAATACATACCAGTTGTCATGAGTGCCGATTTCAGGGCAGCAGGTGACCACTCAGGATGCACTGATTTAAGCAAGGCGACAATCCCAGACACATGAGGGCAAGACATGGATGTTCCAGAAGAAAAAATAGTAGTGAACACCCAGAGCTTTGTAAATAGGTATTTGTGGGGCAGCTGCCAAAATGGTCACCCCAGGTGCAGCTATATCAGGCTGTTGATTGGAATGTATAGCACATTAGTTCAATGTGCAATGTTGACGAAATTATTGCAGACAATTGAATGAAATTAAATATATATAATTAAGCTAATCATGGTTTCATTAATTGACTAAAGTTCCAATTCCACGTATAAATGGCTTCCAACATCGACCAACATGCTTACCTTAAGAACCCCAGGATAGACGGGGCTAGGCCCTCTAGATGAAAACGCTGCTACCTTTGGGGCAGGAACTCCACTTCCAATAGTTGTTTGGGTCAAAGATATCTTTGCTTTAGGAGTATCACTTGTTGTTCTGTTATTTCAGCAAAGGAAAGGAAATGATTAGAAGCAAGGAAACAATATAGCATGAATGCATGCATATACGAATTGCAAGAAAAGGACTTGAATGTTAATACCAACATATGAATCACAGTATCCTATTGGTAGAATGGCGCAACATGATTTTAGGCCATATATATATACTCTCTAATATGAAGTTACAATATTTTTCTTGAGAGTTGGAATTAATCTCTACATACTTCAGGTATTGCAACATCTGGTTGGCGATCTCCAAATCAACAGCAATGAAAGGAATCCTCGTGCTGTAGTATTGCCACTGATCAAGACCATCCATGTTATATTGTGAAAATATGAGCCCTTTCCTCCATTTTTAAGCAGTATTGAAATAATATCAGACAATTTTGGCGGTGGAGACATCTTGCTAGGTGTGATGCAGAAGATGATCTTTCCCTTTACATCTGTGCTGTTTATGTAGGCAGGGTCACACCTGTAGGTTTTAGTAACATAAGTACTACATAGAGGAAGACAAGGTTACAGTGTAAAATATATGTTATGGAAAAACTGAACTTAAATGTAAGTGCGGAACTAAAATGCCTAACAACAAAGATGTTGTTCAGAAAATAGCCTTACGTTTGAGCATCATAAGCTAGAACTTCATAGAAATGATCTGCCCTTCTGTTGCCACAAACAAAGATTGACCCTGTAAGAATAGTAGGTAAAGAAAAATGTGTCTAGTTACTTGTTGAACTTAAATGAATAAATACCAGAAAACATAACATAAATAATAATAACTCCATACTTCCATGTGGAAAAAGACTTGAATTTACATATGCATATATAATGTAATCAATCTAAAGTTTGTCACTACATTTTGCAGTAACATTTCCATCGAAAGGCTATATATATACAAAAGTGTGTATGTTTGTCCCTATCTAGATGTGTAAGAAATTAGAAATTGACGTACCACAAGCCTTTGGTTGTTGCCAAGGGTGATAACAGTGGGAAATAAGCGATCAACAGTTGTTGCTGCAACTGTTAGCAGCCACGGCGACACATTCTCCACCGTCTGGGTGACAGGACCATCGTTTCCAGCTGAGAAAACAACTGTGATGCCATTCGCGACGGCGTGCAATGTGCCAGGATACTCTGATGGCCCCCCAATAGACAGAGATAATACATCAACACCATCGTGAATGGCATCGTCTATGGCTTTCATGATACCCGCGCCACTGCATGAGCCATGAGTTGGAAATGCACCCCAGCAGGCCTTGTACACAGCCAGCCTGGCACGAGGAGCACCACCACGCGCCATGCCGCGCGCTAACCCATTAAAGCTAACGTTGTGGACAAGGTTGCCAGCAGCTGTTGAGGCAGTGTGGGTTCCATGGCCATTGGCATCCCTGGGAGACAAGAACTCACCATCCAGTAGGCTTTTGTCAATGTCATCAGCAGCATACCACCGTGCACCTATGAGCTTTCGATTGCAGTTGTTTGGGCCAAACGAGGCACCAGCTTGGCAAATCCCCTTCCATTTTGGAGGAGGGGGGCCATAACCATCTTCAGCAAAGCTTAACGATTCAGGCCAAATACCTGAAAATGCATTATTATAACTTAGAGAACAGATAAATTAAAATGTTACTCCCTAGTCAGTCAGTCAAAGTCCCATTATTATAGGTACTTCTATGCTTGTCGTAGGTCAAACATACTATGTTAGGTTTGACTTAATTTATCAGATAAAAGTACCAACATCTAGGACACCAAATTAGTATCTTTAGATAAATCATGAAATACTTTTTATAATATACTATTTGGTGTTAAGATATTAACTATTTTTTTATAAAGTTTGTTAATGTTTAAATAGTTTCACCTAAAAGGACAACCCGGCTCAGTTTGCATTTTGAGCTACTGCTTTCGTGATTTAACATGAAACATTTGTAGGCAAGATAATCAACTCAGAGGATATATTAACAGATCATGAGGATAAACAACCTGTTCGGAAGACCGTATCGTATCGTGGATTATTTACTGCTGGCTGGTTTGGTGTGAGAGAAAAACACTGTTCCCGGCTGGAAATTTACGATCGTTTACGAGCAAGCGAACAGGCTGAAAAGAACAGGGGGAAAAAAGTTTGTGGAAGGGAGAATATGCACACTATTAGTATTCCACCTAGCATCTACAATATTTCTTCACAGTCTTTCCACATAAATCATATCTTTCTGTAAAGGGTTTCAAAATCATGTCACAAAAGACTTGACACAAGTTGTACCAGCAAATTGCATATGTAATAACCTGTGTCAATGACACCGACAATGATGTCCTCTCCATTTTTAGCTTTTGTAAGCAATCCATTTGGCTGATTGTAGTCCAGTCTGACAAAGTCCCAGCTTCGAGTTGTATGTGTGCGGTAGAATTGGTTTTTTGTTACACTAACCACGCCTGGCAGAGCTGCAAGAAAGAGCACACATTCATTATGATGATAAGAAAAATCATATGTTGTGGAGTGTTTCTAGTAGAAACAATATAATTACCTGCAATCTTTCTAGATTGTGATTTTGTTAGCAATGCAGAAAATCCGGAGAATCCATGCCTGTAACTATAGATAATTGACTCTAGAGCTTCCTCCTTGCTTCAAAATTATAGGCGGTTCCGTAAGTTAGCTTTTGTAATAAAATACTGAAATTTGTGTATGCAAGCAGCACATTTTCAGTTGGCTGTGTTAAGTACAGGCTCATTAGTGCGCGTGAGATACACTACTACACAAACAATTTTCTTTAAAAAAAGTGTTATAGGCAGTTCCATAGTATGATCGCCCTCTTGGGTCCAGAGCTGTCTAAATGCCCATGACCATTTTCTTTTAAAAGAATGTTACAGATACGCCTATGAATAACTTACAAGTTCAAAAGGGCTTGAGCTTGACATGAATAATTTTTAGTTACCTGCCGACAATGGAAGCAAGCAGGTCGTGGTGTGAAGCAGTGACAAGGTCAACGTCGTCATGCTCTCGCTCACCAAGGTAGATAATGTATATCTGAAATTAGTAATACGTCAGCCCATGTGAATAAAATATATATATAGTTGTTCAAACAACTTGTGTGAATTTTGCTTTCCATTATTCCACATGATATCTCTTTTAATTTACAGTGTTTTTTGCTCCCTTTTGTGAGGAGTGGAAGTGCTGAAACTTTTTATCTGGAATCAAAGACTAGAATGCCATTTTGCCAGTAGTAGCAAGTTGAAAATAATGAAACAAAAAAAAAACTGAAATGGCTTACTTGTTTTGGTTCAGTCTGGAGCCCATTGGAGCATTGCAATTGCAGCACAAAGTGGGTAAGAAATAGAAGCAGCAGTAGCCTCGCTCGTAGCATTGGAAGCTTGGCCATCGCAAGCTGTTGTTGCAGAGAAAGTAGCATCTTGCTTTGTTGCTGCTGAGTTCAATGCACCACCATGTATTTATACCAAGCGATGATAGCTCATCCGCCATCCATGCGGTCTCAGGATAAATCTCAACGCGTGTGACATCACACACAGGAGCAGTTAGAGATGATTTTTTCTGAGAACAACGAAGACCTTGTCTTTGGAAAACAACCACCAACTAGGTCTATCCAATAGACTTCATCATTATCCTCAATCTAATTGATCAATAATTGGTCTCTGCAAACCTCAAGATTGACTGAACTATTAATGACTAAGTCTATTTTTTCTTCGTAAAAAAGAGAGTCTATTTTCACATTCTTGGCAAAGATTAATTAGAAAACTCTCAGTCGACTTGCACGGTTTATGACCCAGTCATTACCTTCCAAGGGAAAATTAGCTAGAAAACTACATGTGCGTAGAAGCAGTCTTACATGGACATGCATTCAGATTATAGAATAACGTGACCATATTATGCTTTGGCATTTTTTTTCTTTTGCAAGGTCAGAAGGTGTGTTTGTCCCTTCTATATATGTGCCTATTAATTGCCAACAATCAATAAATTTGTGCCACAGGTGATGCTGTCACTTCAATTCTTGCGACTTCTTTGACCATGTGTATGTGAAGGCTAGTGATGAGTACATTATTCCTTTTTCCGCGAACATATACCTGAGTTCGTATTTCAATTCATTGAGAGCAAAAGGAGAGTGACGTCCATGCAATGCCTAAACGCGCAAAGTACGCAGCAGGAAATTACATACACTAAAATAAACAAACAAACAACGCACTTGTATATCATGAAAGAAAGCCCGGCCGGTAAAATAAAATAGTTGTTGCTTGATCTTATTCCACGTCTAAGGCCTAAGGGAGCCTTCATGTGATGAGAAGACGTCTGAGGGGCCTCCACTTAAGGGGAGAATGTTGAAGTATAAGTGAAATGGCTTGGGTTGAGCTAACCGGTGAATATTATATCAAAGCTAGAGATCTCGAGTTTGAATCCTGACGAGCGCAACTAAATAAAATAATTACTGCTCGCTTTTATTTCATGTCTAAGATCCAAGGGAGCGTCCACGTGAGGGGAACGAGAAAGTATAAGTAAAATAAATGTCCTGGTCAATACATGCTACTCAATAAAAAAGAGTATTCTATGAGAGAGGTATGCCCATTTCTACCATCTTGACATGGTCTTCGCCATGGTGAGCTTAAATATGTAATTTCATCACTTGTTTTTTAAGTGCTTCGTTATGTCTCGCCAATGTAATCTGTCAATTTGAGTGCCAAACACACACCATGTACTCATGTCCCTTATAACAATGGTAAATAAGGAATCATATCCGGTAGAATCATAACCATAGAATACGACCATAATCGAAATGTATACATTTGTCTCATATACACTGTTGGGATGGTGAGAAGAGATATATTTTACATTCCAGAGGTGCTATTGGAGATACTATTGTTTCTGGTACAAAAGTTCTTATATCATCAATGGGAAATTTGCTCACAAGAAATTTGTCCCCGCCATACTTTCTTCTCCTCTGTTTGTACACTACCACCCCCAAAACTAAGCAAAGAAAGTCCAAAATATAGACCCGAACAAAGAATAAATAGTAATATATATATATATATGAGAAAGTAATATTCCATACGCTAAGTAGACGTATGGACTTTAGTCCGATTGGGAACAAGCTTTAGTCCCGGTTTACTACGAATCCGGGACTAAAGCCTTTAGTTCCGGTTGCCTTGAACCCGGACTAAAGGTCCTCATAGGATAAAAAAATATTGCCTTCCACCTCTGTGCCTCGCGTGTGATTCGAACACAAGACCTCATGCATTGTCTCGCGTCTACCTTTCCACTCCATCTGCACAACACATGTGATAGATGGGATGCTTTCCTTTTGAACTAACCTATCAGAGGACTTTTAGTCCAGGTTCGTACCACCAACCGGGACTAGAAGGACCTTTAGTCCGGATTTATAACACCAACCGGGACTAAAGGGTCTACGTTAGTCCGGGTTGGAGTAATCAACCGGGACTAAAGGGTTAAGGCTCTTTAGTCTGGGTTGTTAACACCAACCGGGACTAATGTAGATCTTTTAGTCTAGGTTGGTGTTACTAAGCGGGACTAAAGGTCCTCCGACGCCCAAAAAATTTAGACCCGAGACTAATGCTCACATTAGTACAGGGTTTAATTCTAGCCGAGACTAATGTGCTGAACCGAAAGTCTTTTCTCTGCTAGTGATAGCTGTAGCAGAGTTCTAAAGAAGACATATTCGTATTTACACCGAAAGTTATAGCTCAAATGTACTCTTCGTTCCTTGGATAGAATGTCAACCCTGCAGACATCACAGGGAAGCACAGTTAGGGCAAATAGTCCGATCATTTCTCTCGAGAGTGATATACAATATCTTGCAGCGTTGAAATTGAAAGTGATGTTTATAGAAAATTTAAAGTACAGATTAAGTTGAATTGTTCAAATCATGTCTGATGAGCTAAGCGGAGACTTTGTTCTTCAGAAGATGTAAGGTAATGGGTACATGGAGATGATAAAGTCATTTGGCTTTACCGATTATCCCTAATTTGATATGCTGATAATTGATCTCTGCTCGCATCAAGATTTACTTGTCGCCATCTCAGTGATCAAGTAAATCTGTAACATTCTTCTCTGTTCTCTCACACAATTAGTCTAGCATTTCCACAATTATCCTAGGACTCAAGAGCAACACGTTTGCACAATAAAAAAAAAGGAAAAACAGAAAAGGAAATTGTAACTCAAGAGCTTAGCTTTAACACCAGAAGGCAAGCGAAGCCCAAATAGATGGCTTCTGGCTTTATATCCAAGCCATAGTATCCTGAACTCTATGGACATTGGAAATACCATGAGTTACCAACTCATTCTGACATCGTCAAGCTCCACAATTGTTGTTCTGCTTAGACAATGGGTCTGAAGGACTTACTGAATGCAGATCAAACTTCGGTTTGCTTCCACATTCCAAAAAGATTCTGCATGTCTGTTGTCATTTAAGGCAAAATAGTTGGGGGCCCTTCAGAAGCATCTGTATCTTTGGCCAACATATCCTAGTAGCTCATTCTGGCTGCACATATTTTACCTTCACCAACTCATCATACCGAGATAATCCAGGCTCAAACAACATCTCCGTGCAGAGCAAGATCATTCAAATTTTTGTGTACACATAATTACAGATGACATGACAAAGCAAGCACTAATCCACACACTAATTTCTTTCGTGCTTAAAACCTAGAGACATGTTTACATGTTGGGGAGAGAGGATGTTAGGATGGGCTTTTCCCACGATAAGGATGCGCGTGGGCGTCCCTGAGGTGTTATGTGCTGCGGCAGCCTAGGTCAACACTGTCAAACCTATTTTCCTCAAAAGATCCGGTATTAGAAGTGAAAGTGCATCTAGATCCATCTAGACAACATGGTTAAGGAACTAACAATATTCATGAGATTTACAGGTGTTTAGTCCCAGGTGGTTTTGGTAATTGAGACAATTAGTAGACTAACCTTATTGCTAAGTATTGTTTAAGCTAGGTTAAGTACTCCACACCAAGATGGTGAGCAAGGCTTAGAGTTGGATGAAGAATGATCAATCGAATTGGAGTAAGTTTACACTTGGAAAATAAGAAAGAGAAAAAATAACCCTATATATAGTAAGGCAAAGGTACAAGATAGAGATTTTGTTTTGCCGGCCAAGATACAACAGAGCATGTGGTTGGATTAAGGATAGATAGCTATACTACTAAGTGGGGAGCTCAAAGTAGCAAACACAGTTATCTAGTGCCACTAGGTGTTGATTTGCATGCATTTGCATTAGAACTAATGACATGTGAGTAGCAAGCGAAAACATTTTAAAAACTCTTTGAAAAATGCTAACTCAAGTGCTTAGATGTTTGGCAAAAAAAAAAAAGGTAGTTGGCAAGCTTGCGAAGAAGGTGATAAGAGCTGTTGGAACACTTTCTGTATTCACAGGAGCTGTCCCGTGCGCCACCGGAGGTGTGCACTGGAGCTCACTAACACTGCGCTGACCTGAGATGAAGTTCAGCTTTGCACCTTCCGTTCCGGTGTGCACCGGATGTGCATCATTGGACATGTCTGGTGCAGGCTGTCAGAGTGCAGGGAAATTCAAACCTAGGCACCGGAGGTGTCCGGTGTGGCACAGGACGTTGCATCAGTGCATTCTACCAGAGAAGATGTAAGTTTGACCCTTTGGCAATTGCACCCATCAGAGCTATTCGGTGTGCACCGGTGATGAGATTCTAACATACAGATATGTTAAGGCTTGGGTCCAATGGTTCCCGAACGAAGAAGACCCTCCGACCGACCCCTTCAGGATCACCCGGGGGCTCGGGGGCTATGCCCATTGGGCATGCTCGCGCGCACCCTCTGGCAAAGAGATCCGGCCGAGCCTAACTCGACCGCAGCCTCCGCCAGGGGCTCGGGGGGCTTCCCCTAGCCTTGGGCTCCCGATCTACGGCACGACCAAGCCCGGTCCTTGGCTCCTGCCCAGCTCACAACGCCAGCCAAGGACCGGGCACAAGAAGACAGGCCCCGAGCTACCGATGCTCGGGGTTGTTCTCGGCGCCGCTCCCCAGGCGCGGCCCTGCCAACTACTCCTCCAACAGGGTCATGTCCGAGACGTGACACAAGAAGACAAAGGCTCCCATGGCCTTCGGGGCTCGTGGGCTTTCGGGCCCGCGCGTTAGCCCCCGGAGCCGACCTCCTCCACCACCAAGAAGACTCTAGAAGGTCTCACACTGGGGAGGCCGGTCCAAGCTGACACCACCTGACACACAAAGTGTCAGGACTGAGCAGCCAGACAACGTCCAAGGCTTCTTTGGGTGCCCTTGAGTATAAGGATCATCAGCTGCTGTACGTAGGGACCGAATTGGCACCACCGAAGGCGAGGCAACCTTAGGATTAGCACCGAGCTAAACCCCTACCAAACCTTATTCCATTGAACTCTGTTGTAATCCCCCGATTTTGGGTGCCCTTGAGTATAAGGATCATCAGCTGCTGGACGTAGGGACCGAATTAGCCTGAACCAAGATAAACCATTGCGTCTCACCTGCGTGATTTTTGTGTTCCTAAGTCCACCCGAGCCACCGGAGACTCGTACTCTGACACCAACTCGAACAACATGCTTGCCATGGTTTTGACCCTGTGACAGCTTTCGCGCTAGGTATGGGGCACCGTCAAGTGCGATTCTGGCTCTACGGTGGCTGGAGCCACCCGCCTCGTCGCCAGAGCAGGCGGCACTGCCCCAGACACTGGTGTCCGCTTCCCCAACGAGCTCTCTGTCACGGCCGATGCCTTCGCTCTGGGCCAGGTCCTCAACTTTGGGACCCTGGCCTACGTCGCCGACTACTACGGTGAGCTTCGTCCACTCCACGGGGCTGCACCGATGGGCAACGAGTCCTCGGCGCCGCCTCCTCCACCAGGAGTCTTGGGAGTAGATCTCGAGGTTCTGGCCCGCCAGATACGGCGCGGTTTGGGCCCAAACCCCACCATGTCAGACCATCACCAGATGTTCTACATGCTAGCCAACACCCACCACCAGATTACTACAGGTGAGGTGCTCCCACTGCCTGACCGCTTCTGGTATTACCTCCTGGACCTGCCTTTCGGGATAGAGAACGCGGCGACGACCTTGCAGCTGGAGCTGGAGTACCTCATCAGTTGCGAGGTGCCACGAAGCGCCATCCTCTCTGATGCATCAGGGACTGACGTCCCCTCGCTCCGCACCTTCCTCAAGATCCTCTCGGGCAATGGCCCGGAGTATGACTCCGATGACATCGACTACAACGCCCCTCCATGCATGTGCTACCACATTGACGATGAGGTTCTGCCTAAGGAGGCGCCCGGGCTCATGCTGTCGGACCAGAGTCCCTGCAGCCACGCGGCCTACCTTTAGGAGAAGGTGGACCGCTTGCGAGCTCAGTAGGTGGACTTGGAGGCCGCCAAGGCAGAGCTCGAGTGCCAAAGGTGAGACCTTGCGCGACAGCAAGCCGCGCACCCTCTCGGCGGCTACGACGACGCCCGCATGGGGGCTCCTAGTGGCCTCTGCTTCCCCCACGTGGTGTACAACATGGTGGCCGCCACGTGCCACCTAGAAGACATCTCTGACACACTAGAACCAAAGACCAACGAGCAGCTGAATGAGGCGAAGTGGCTCCTTCGCGTTGCTCTCGAGCAGCAGGTAGAGAGTTCACCCTTCCGACATTGCGCCGCGTTCTCCCGGCCATCCTAGACGACAGCCACTGCCAACAGGGATCACTCCGATGCTCATGCCCCACTAGCGGGGGGAAGCAACGGTGATACCTCTAGCAATAGCTCCGACTGGCCATGGACTCGAGGCACCAAGCCTCGACTAGAGCAAAGGCATGACCTTTCTCCTCAACGCCCCCCTTCATGCCACCGGATCAGCAACGTCTGCGACACCATTGAGGCCAGGCACCATGCTAAGGCATAGTCCCGTACCCCTAAGCGATGGGGCGGGGGCCTTGCCCCAGATCACTTTGGGCCCCTAGCATTCAGGGTAGTGATCCAAGCGGCCCCCTACCCTATGCATTTTTGGACACCGACACACATCTCCATGTACGAGACTACCACCTCATCATGAAGGCTGGGGGTTAGACGATGACTTCGCCATCCAAGACCTTCCTCTGCTTCTGCCGAGCTTGACCAGAGCTTGGCTCGAGCAGCTCAAGCCTAGCAAAGATCTCACGCTAGGGCGACCTCCATTTAGTATTCATCGGCCACTTCCAGGGTACCTACACCCACCTGTGGAACTCCTAGGATCTCATAGAATCGCAGCAGAGGGCCGACAAGACCCTCTAGGAGTACATTCAGCTTTTTCCAAGAAGCGCAATGAGCTCTCCAACATCACCAACATCGATGTCATCAATGCCTTCATCTGTGGCATGTCCTGCGAGGTCCTCATCCATGCTCCGCCATGAGACCCCACACACGATGCAGAACTCCTAGATGTCACAACCCTGTACACCACCGACGAGGAGGCGGTCTAGGCCAACTTTAGCAGGAAAGTCAAGGCTGCTGTCCACCTTAGTGGCGGCGATGGCGGTGACAATCCTGCCTCATCCCAGCAATGCCATGACAAGTGGAACAAGGATTGAAGCGGCATGGGGTGGAGATGGTGGCCATGGCCGATCAAGGCCGCCAGACCTTAGCCTCGAGGGCGCGGTGCATGCCCGGAACACTTCAAGAAAGCGCTTGAGTCCCCCTGCTCGTTCCATGGGGGCAAACCAGCACCTCTGCAAGGACTATGCTACCATGAAGGGCTACATCCGTAGCACCCTTGGCCAATAGGGCAAGGCCAAGAAGCTCGCCTCGAAGGCCGATGACCCTATGGACAAAGGCCCAAGAGGAAGACAAAGTGAGTTCCCGAGGCCGAAGCGTTGCCTCATGATCTTCAGGGGCTCCTAGGCGATGAGTCCTGTTAAGCGTGCTACCAAGATCACTCGAGTAGGAGGTGAACACCGTCACCACTCTCGCTACCCCAACATGACTCCAATGGTCCCAGATGTCCATCACCTTCAACCAAGGAGATCACCCCGACTACGTCCCTCATCCAGGGCGCTACCCGCTCATGGTTAGCTCGATCGTGGGGGTACAACGTGCCTCTCCAAGGTGCTGATAGATGGGAGGAGCGATCTCAAAATACTCTATGCTAGCACCCTCGACAAGATGAGCATCCCTCGGAATAGCCTGTGCCCCAGCAAGGTGCCGTTCTATGGGATCATGCTAGGGAAGGAAGTCATGCCCCTTGGGCACATCCGGCTTAATGTCACCTTTAGCTAGCCAGACAACTTCTGCAAGGAGCTAGTCACTGTCGATGTTTTACCACCGATAGCCTGCCACAGGGGTACCGTGGCAGTATCGTTCGGGCTTCGACGTATGCTGAACTCGATGGTAAACGCAAGAGACAGTCGATTTATCCTGGTTCAGGCCCTCGATCGTAGATCGAGTAACGACCCTACGTCCAGTCGGTGTTTGCCTTCTACATTGGATTGATTATGAAGTGTTATGTTGTACAATTGTTGTCCTCTCTTTCAGGAGCCCTGCCCTCCTTTATATTATCAGGAGGCCAGAGTCCTAGTCGGTTTACAATGAGATTTCCTAGTAGGATTACTTAATAGCTCTTCTATTTAAGATTACATGGGAAGAATCCTAGTTGAACTAGATCTTTTATCTCTCTTGCGGGGTATCCTGTAGGTCCCACATCGACAAGCCCCCGAGCACTTCATGGTTGAGCTCTGAAAGTCTCGCTTTGCTCCTTTAGGTCTTGTTAGGTAGTAACAAGATGTTATCCGAGTGCTTTCTGGAGTGAAACCTTGTAGCGCTTCTTGGGACCTTCGAGCTTGTTAGTGTTTTGTGAAGAAAAAGTACATCCATCTGGTTGTAGCCCCCGAGCCTCTTGCTATTTGGAACAAAGAGCTGGAGGATCTTTTCTTGAAGTTGCTCTGATTGTTCGCTGAAGTTTTGTCAAAAAGAACTCGAATATGGCTCGTTCCGGGTTCTTTTTGTCATAATGTCTTGAAGTAGTCTGCGTTGAGGAAGTTTTTTGGTGACGTGCGCTTTTTCGGAGAAAAAGTGCACTCACTGAGTGTAGCCCCCGAGCCTCTTGCTATTTGGAACAAAAAGTTGGAGGGTCTTGATCCTTTATGTTTGTTTGAAAATCTGTGCTCTGAAGTAGTCCCCGAGACTTGTATTTTGTCATCATCCGAGTAGTTTTTGTGGTATCTTTCCGAAGCAGTCCTTTAGTCTTGGATTAAACCATCATCCGAGTAGTTTCTATGGTATCTTTCCGAAGCGGTCCTTTAGTCTTGGATTAAACCATCATCCGAGTAGTTTCTGTGGTATCTTTCCGAAGCGGTCCTTTAGTCTTGGATTAAACCATCATCCGAGTAGTTTTGCGGCATGCAGCCTCCGAGCCTATGTCTGGGTTCTTTTTGGTGGATGCAATTTTTCATAAAAATTGCACTCACTGAGTGTAGCCCCCGAGCCTCTTGCTTTTGCTTGCAAAAGTTGGAGGGTCCAGATTCCTATTTTCAAAAAATTCTGGGGCTATGTACCCCGCAGCCTCGTGCTTTCTCCGAGGTCTTTTCTTTTGGAAAAGAAGTCGGTTGAAGAGTCTTGATGCGTCGTCGTCATTGTAGTCTTGAGTTTCTTGTACTTTTTGTCTTTTGTCTTTGTTTCTGAGCCCCCGGGAGTAGTTGAAATGAGGGCTAAATTCTCTAGCTTAGTGTTGATTAAGCTATGATGCTGGCCGAGCTCCCGAGCGTATATCCATGTTGTTTTGTTCAGGAAGAAATCGGATGCGAGGTCTTGCCGTATTCTTTGATAGTATGTTGCTGTCAGATGTAGTTGTATGGTGGTGGTTGAGTGTAAATGCCTTTTGTTCACGGGTTGTACTGTGATGGTATATTCTTCCGAATATGCCCGTCTTCGAGTACTGTTTTCTTCTCGCCTGAGTCGTCCATTATTGAGCCCTGTCCTTTCACTGTGTCCTTTGTCAGGCTTATTTCGTTGGTGCTCCTGGTCCATGTGCGCCGCTCCTTTGGTCTATAAATACTGTCCCGGAGTGCTTGTTTTCATCTATTGGATATTCCGTTGAAACCTTCGTGGACATGAGCATGGTAGTTTGTGAAGTAGAGCAGCCCCCGGGCATATTTTGTAGTTCCTGTGTGTCTTGTCGTAGCTGGAGAAAGTCTTGTGATAGGGATTAAAGGTAGGCTAATCCCGCGACAGCATTGTGCCAGGATGTATGTGGTGGTAGTTGGAGGAAGTCTTGTGATGTGGGCTTCGTTCCTTCATCTGGCCGTTCTGGGTTGATCCTCGTCGCCTGTCTTGAGACTGTCCGGCGCAGATCAACACCATATGCAGTATCACATCGGTCTTGGGTAGACAGATGCCTGTCGGCCTTCTCTGCTCCATGTTGTCCTGCCGTGCTGCCGATTTCCGCCTTGAGTGCACTGCGTCCTTCCTTTGAAGAAAATAGTGTAGCTAATGGCGGTTTGTCCTTCCGAGTAGCAATTTGGGACACGTAGTCGTTCCAGAGCCTAGTCGTGTCCGCGTTCCTCTTTGCTACCTTGTTTTTCATGGTGCCGAGTTCGTTGGGTATTGTAAGATTTGTAATCTTCTATTTTTGAAGTCGCTTGTAATGTAACGAATCTTGTCTTTAAGATTTGTAATCTTCTGCTTGTAATGTAACGAATCTTGTCTTCTGAGTTGTCTTTTACGTTTCTATTGCGATCCCCGTTGTCCATGAGATTACCGGGTTCTTTTGTTCCTTGTGAGGTAGCCTTTTCTTTCTTCTTTCTTTCTTCTTGTTTTGACGAGTTGTTCTTGTAGCGATCTGATAACCCTGCCGTGGTGCTGGACGGATAAGTCTGAAATCACTTTGTTGGTTTGTACTTGCTGTGTGGGATTTGTGCCTCCATCGCTTTTAGCTACGCCGGTAAATGGACCGTCGCGTTCCCACATTGTGTTTTATCGGGCCTTGTGGGCCGCTTTGTATCATTGAGAAACCTATTTAAAGACCCATTGCTGCCCAACTCTTGCCTTTAAACCCTAGCCTTCAAAATCCGCCGCCATCACCGTCAGCCAGAACTCCGAGCACCATCATTCTACATCTTCTTTAGCGCCTCTTTTGCTTCCGCCAGCTCATGGGAAAGAAGAAAACCGCAAGCAAGTCTCAAAGCGACCTTCAGAGACGAGGAGTCATCCTTTTCTTTGATCGAAAACCAGAGTTCATGGCTATGAGGGCTGCTCGTAAGGTTTGGCCGGCCCCAACAACAACGAAGACCACCACCTTGAGCTCGTTAGCGATGGCTTGATCCAAAGCAAAGTCATCACTGAATGGCGGGTTCCGGCGAGCATCGGGTTCCAGCCCGGTCCCGTGAGATTGTCCTTTTCGCTTTTTTGTCCGCTACGGACTTTGCCTTCTCGCTTCGCTTTCCTTCATCGGCTTTGGTTATTTCGGGATTAGTCTCAACCACCTAACCCCCAATGCCATTCTCCATCTTTCTCTTTTTGCTCATCTTTGCGAAGCTTTCCTTGGAATCCTCCTTCTCTCTCTTTTTCGCTTTTTCTTTCGTCTCAAACCTCAACCCCGCCGTGAAGAAAAACCAGCGTTTTGGCGGTTATGGGATTCAGCCCGTCGTGGTCTCAAAATTAAGTTTTTTACTATGACCTGGTCGATTCTCAGAAAAGATTGGCGTGCCGAGTGGTTTTACGCCGCCAATTTAATCCTTCCTTGCCATTCATCCCGGATCTGGTCCTGTGGTGAATGACCGATGGGACAAGAAACTTGAATCGCTTCACCGAGATTCAAGTGATCCAAACCACTCCTTGATAGGATTAGCATGTCAAGCAAAGCAGGGTTTGACCGACTTTGGTATTGTTTCGAGCTTTCTTCGTCAGCTGGTTCAGCCTTGAAAGAGCGGGAGCATCTTGGCTTTGAGTATTCGGGGCCGAGGATCCTTCACGCATGGTCCCAGCTCTTGAGCTGACCGGTGAGGAGGTACTCGAGCGCCTTCAAGATGCTTTGAAAGGGGTGAGCGCCATTCCCCTCGCCACACCGAGTTCTCCGCCAACAACCCGCCCCACCGTGAGTAGTCTATCTTTTGTTTGAGTACTTTATGCACTCTAGCTGCATTCGTTTTGCTTAGCTTTTCTTGGTCTTGGTGTTTTATCCTTTTTCGTAGGAGTTTGGGCGGAACTTTGTCGACCCGGTCTCCTCGACGCTTTCCCCCGTGGCGGAGAGATCGGAGATAGACTTGCCGGAACTTCGCAATTAGTAAGTCCTGCACCTCTACCGCCTTCTTCCCGGGGTTTCTTCCGGATTTGTTGATGTATATGAAGAATATGTTCTCGTCTAGTCCTCGCGGTCCTCGCAGTTGTCCCGAAGAGGGGCGAACGGATGGGTCTTCATCCGCCTCGCCTGTCTCCAAGAAGCCTCGCAAACCAAGTACTCTCTCAGGTACTCCAGTCGTTGCTAGCATGCTCTTAGGTGAGCACATTTAATGCTCTTTGTTCTTTTATTTTCTTGTCTCTCTCATGATCCGATTACTTTTTATCCTTTTTTCAAAGAAAAGCTCTGGTTTCCTTAGTCGAGGATGAAGAAGATGATGAAGTACCCCTCATCATGCGGCGGTGAGTTGCTTTTCATATTCCTGTTGCATTGAATTTCTTTTCTTTGTCTTGACCTTTAGTCTTGATCTTTTGAAGTAATCGGAGGTCGGGTGTGAGTTCTTCCGAGGCTCCCGTGTCGACTTCTTCTCAAACTCCGGTGTCGAGTTCTTTGGAAGCCCCGGTGCACCGAAGTTCTACCGCCTCCTTCAAGACGGAGTTCTTCTCGCTCTCCAGCCCTCAACTCTTCCATGGCTCCGCTTGTCGGCTATTCCGCTCTCGCCGGGTGGCGGGACGCGTTTTCACCGTCGTGGTTCCTCCTGCGAGGCCTTCTCTTGGCTTCAAGAAGAAGAGAGTGGTTGGGTGAGTAGGTTCTAGCTTTATCTTTTGGCTTCTATTTTCCTTCCTCTCGTTCTTATCGGTGCTTCCTTTTATCACTTTTCGTTGTTTTTCGCCTTCTCTCATTCCTTCATCGACTTCTTCTCTCGCCTCCCGCCGTGACAACGAGTTCCAAGCCTCGTGACTCACAAATTTCTGTTGATGAAGTTGTTGTGGGGCTTTAGAGCTACTTGGCGGTTATGGTCTTGGCCGCACCGGAGGTGATCGTGGCTGCCGCACGGGTCCTTCTCGAGGGTTTGACTCCGCTTTCCTGGAGGTTTCTTTGGTCGTTCTTCTTCGCCTCATCCGCCTCTCCTTCCCTTCTCTTGTATCCGGCGGTCCTTCTTTTTTCCGATGACGTGGTGCAACAATTCGATGCCACCCATCGATTGTCGGAGCTGACCGCTGCTTGGGGAGCTTGTCGACCCTCGCTACTTCTTTTTTGGTGAAAAGCTCCGTGTAGGTTTTACCGCCGCCCCTTTTGCATGCTCATTTTTTCTTTTGTCCTTACGCCTTGTTTTTTTTGGCTCTTTTGCCTCTTTTCTCTCGTGATCATTCTCGCTTCTTTTTCTCATCCGAAAATGAGAGAAAGTTGTCTTCTCCGAGGTGGACGCCTCTGAAGCCGATCTCGACCTTCTCCGGCCGAGTTGGAGACAGAGCGTCAAATGCACCAAAAGGAGGAGAAGACCCTTCGTGCCTGGTAGTGGAGACGGAGACCATGGTGGAGTCTCAAGAAGAATGAATGCAAAGGTGTCGCGGGTTCAAATTGCTTTTTCTTATATTTTGACTTCTCTTTTCACCGACTTGTTCTTGGGTGTCTTGTCTAGTCCTCCGAGCTGAGAAGTAGAAGCTCTCGGAGAGTATCGATGAAATGAAGGCTCTTGTCCGCTCTAGTCATAATAAGGCTGAGGAGGTAATTACTCATGCCGAGGAAGAACTCGCCTTTGCTAAGCCGATTAGGCGCGAGTCGACAGAGATCTTGTGCAGCCCAAAAACTATTGAAGGCTTGTCCGGAAATTGGCGACGCCCATCAAAAATTGGAATGTTTTGTGGAAATCTTTTCGCTCAAGAGTCGATGTTCTCCTGGACTCTAGTGGATGACGGGCAATCTTGGGCGCAGCTTTATTCCCTGATTCACTCGCTTCCAAGAGTTCACAAGAAGTGTGCCCAAGTATGTACCAAGAATGTGCTAGCCTGTGTCCGGATCCTTGCTCCAGAGGCGCCTCTGTCCAAGATAGCAGAGGAAGTCGAAAGCCAAGAATACCTTGATGCCGCTTGAGAGGATGGAGCCCGAGGTCAAGATTTAGCTAGTAGGGTTGTAGATAGTCTAAATATTGACATTTCCTTCCCGATGACAATGCCTCGATCCGATCGACCAAAGAATTTGTAATATTACACTCCTCTTTAATGAAAATTCTTTGTTTTCGTTGATGTATTCTTTGCCCGGTGTGGTCGGGTTACTTGACTTGCTCGAGTATTTTGTCCCGCTTTCGTCTCGCTCCACCAAACAACTCGTGTGTTATCCTCGACGAGACCCCTCGATTTGTCGAGTACTTTTCTTTTCTTCCTCTTTGTAATCCGTCGAGTTCTTTGTCCACGCTGTGACTTGCTAGATGTAAATCTTTGTGTTGACACCGCGCTATGAAAAATGACTCGGCATAGAATGTTGCCTTTTGACCGGCGATCTTTGTGTTGACATCGCTTATGAAAAATGACTCGCATAGAATGTCGCCTTTTGAGTGGTGCTTGTACTTTTCTCGAGGAAAAGTATTCCTATCTGGATGTAGCCCCGAGCCTCTTGCTTTTCGGAATGAGGAGCTGGAGGGTCTTTTGAAGTTCAATTTCAGCTTGACTAGTTTTGGGTGTTAGCTTTTAGCTACCCTCATCGGTGGGCTCAAGCGTCTTTTCACTTTATTTTGCTCTCTACCGATGCTGCTCAGCATGTTTTCACCATTTTGCTTTTTATTTCGGTGTTAGCTTTTAGCTACCCTCATCGGCGGGCTCAAGCGTGTTTTCAGCTATTTTGCTCTCGGCCGGATGCTCGTGCATGTTTTCACCATTTTTTTGCTTTTCGCTTTGGTGTTAGCTTTTTAGCTACCCTCATCGGCGGCTCAAGCATGTTTTCAGCTATTTTGCTCTCGGCCGGGATGCTCGTGCATGTTTTCACCATTTTGCTTTTCGCTTCGGTGTTAGCTTTTAGCTACCCTCATCGGCGGGCTCAAGCATGTTTTCAGCTATTTTGCTCTCGGCCGGATGCTCAGGCATGTTTTCAGCCATTTTGCTTTTCGTTTCGGGTGTTAGCTTTTAGCTACCCTCATCGGCGGGCTCAAGCATGTTTTTAGCTATTTTGCTCTCGGCCGGGATGCTCAGGCATGTTTTCAGCCATTTTGCTTTTCGTTTCGGGAAAACAACTCGTTGGAAGTTATGACAAGACATGCCGTGGATGTATATCATCTTTATTGATCATGAATATGAACTAATACATATGTTGTCGAAGAATATCGCCTTTCGTCGATTGTGAATGTTGATCCCTTGTGGCTTGCATATCAGCTTTATCTTGAGTTGTTTTCACGCCAGAGAATCTTCTTAGTCGGGTCGATGTGCCATGTATTGTCGACTTCTTTTCCATCTTCTCGTTATTAACTTGTATGTGCTCGGTCCAAAGTGACTTTTGTGACAATGAACGGACCTTCCCATGAACCGAGAAGCTTATGTCGTCTGGTCCGCCTTTTTTGTATCCTTCTTAGCACTAAGTCTCCAATTTGTAGTGATCGAGGATGGGTACTCTTGTTGTAGTGCCGCCTTAAACCTTGTAGGTATCTCGGCTGATTGGGGGTAGCGCTTACTCGACTTCTTCCGAAATATGTCGAGTTCTAATCTTCTTGTGTGTTCTCGCTTCTCCTTCATCGTATTGTTCTATTTTTGGTGAAGTCCAGATCAAGTCGGCAGCAAAGAAGATGCTTTCTCACCCATAAACTAGGAAGAAGGGTGAATGGCCTGTTGCTCGCTTATTTTTGAGTTCGTAGCTCCCATACTACTTTTGGTAATTCTTCAATCCATTTGGACCCATAATCCACTAGTTCTTCGATAACCTTGGTTTTAATCCGCTAGTATGAGTCCATTGGCCCTTTCTACTTGTCCGTTGGCTTCGGATGTGCAATAGATGCATAGTCTATACTGAAACCACAGCCTTGTGCCCAAATTTTGAATTCTCAGAGTGTGAAGGGGAGCCTAGATCTGTGATGATTCGATTGGGCATGCCAAAGCGGTGCGTAATTTCTTGGATGAATTCGATCGCTTTGGTTGCGCTGTAGATTTCATGAGTGGTTTGTATTCAATCCACTTGGTGAACTTGTCGATTGCTACAAAGATGTACTCGTCCCCTTTTGCTTTCTTCAGGGGTCCCACTTGATCCAAATTTCAAAGGAGAAAAAGGCCAAGCGGGTGGGATGCGAGATAAGATTGTGAGTCAGTACATGGGCTTGTCTTGCAAACATTTGGCAACCTTTGCATTTTCTCGACAAGTTTTTCTACGCTCTTTCAAAGCGGTTGGCCAAGAGAATCCGGTATAAATGCTTTTCCAACCAAAGGTCCTTGAAGCGGCATGATTCCCGCAAAGAACTCTGAGTGTATCTCGCCTAGGATCTCTTTGCCTTCTTCAAATGAAACACATTTTAGGAGTACTCTGATGATGTCGCTTCTTCTCAGAAAGTCTATCTCCTACTAAAACATAGTTTTTGCTTCTGCGAACGACTTGGGTGGCTTCGCTTTTTATCTGGCCGGTAATTTATTTTCTTTGATATAGTTGATGAAAACTTGGCTCCATGAGGTGTTGATTACCAAGATCTGAACGCCTTTATCCTGAATTTCGTGGGATGTCTCACCGGTTGTTTGATAGAGGGAACCGATAGCTCTTCTATAAATACGCCGGTGGAACCTTTGCTCATTCTCGATCCGAGCTTGGCAAGGACATCTCACGTAATGTTGGAATCACGCAAGACGTGTAAAATTTCTAATCCTTGGAAATATTTTTCAAGTTTCCGTATTTCAAAGACAAGAAGCACCCATGTTTTCTTTTGTGCAATCCCAATCTTTGTTTACTTGGTTGATGACTCATCGCTAAATCGCCATATAAGAGTAATCTCTTTATTCCGAGGGTAATTGCCACTGTGAGTCCGTGGATGAGGGCTTCATATTCGCTTCGTTATTTGTAGCTTGCCATAATATCTCAAGGATGTACTTGAGTTGTTTTCCTTCGGAGAAATGAGGAGAACGCTCGCACTGCTCCGCCTAGTTTGAGCGACCCATCAAAGTACATCTTCCAAAGGGTCAAGGATTGTATCTCGATAAAGGTCATTGAATCTCTCGTCCATTCGCCACAAATCGGCAAGGGCTTGAGATTTGATTGCTTTCCGTGTGGTGAAGTCGATGTTAAGAGCTCCAAGTTCAATCGCCCACTTTGATATGCGCCCCCGTCGATCTCTCGTTGTGTAAAATGTCTCCGAGCGGAAGTCTGTCACCACGGTAATTTTGTGGCTTTTCAAATAGTGGCGAAGCTTGCGTGAGGTGATAAGTAGGGCGAGAGTAGTTTTTGTACATGTGGGTACTGGATTTGTGATTCAGACAATACTTCGCTGATGTAGTACACGGGTCGTTGTACTTTATACACACGTCCTTCTTCTTCTCTTTTTACGACTATTGTCGTGGGCCGACTACGAGTAGTAGTCGCCGCAATGTATAGCATCATGTCTTCGCTTTTTTTCCTTGGGGTGTGAGAATTGGTGAGGATGTGAGATATGCCTTAAGTTTCTTGAAAGCTTCACACCTCCTTTGTCCATTCAAACTTGTCTGCCTTCTTTAGTAGTTTAAAGAAGGGTAACCCTTTTCTCCGAGTCTTGATATGAAACGATTGAGGGCCGCCATGCATCCCGTTAGTTTCTCGAACATCTTTGATACTTCTTGGTTGCCCCATTTCTCATTATAGCTCGAATTTGCTTGGTGTCGGGCTTCAATCCCGCTACCGACCGACCAAAAATCCGAGTAGTTGCCTCAAGGAACTCCGAATACACATTTATTTGGGTTCAATTTCCATCTCCATCTCTTCAAGTTTTTGAATGTTTGCTTTAAATCTTCAATCATAGTGTCCGGGTTCTTTGTTTTCACCACTACATCATCCACGTATGCCTCCACATTTTCACCGATTTGATCTCCAAGGCAAGTTTGGATAGCTCTTTGGTATGTGGCACCGGCGTTCTTTAGTCCAAACGACATGGTCTTGTAACAGTAAGCACCGAACGGAATAATAAAAGAAGTCTTGCTCGGTCTTGTTCTTTTAATGCGATCTGGTGATACCCTCGAATAGCAATCGAGAAAGGATAATAGTGCGCACTTCACCGTTGAGTCGACTATCCGTCAATGCGCAGCCCGAATGGGTCTTTTGGGCAATGTTTGTTGAGATCCGTGTAGTCGACGCACATACGCCACTCGTCTGTGTTCTTCTTCTGCTCAAGGACCGGGTTTGCTAGCCAGTCTGGATGAAGGATTTCTCTGATGAATCCGGCTGCCATTAGTTTTGTGATTTCTTTTTTAATCGCGCTTTTTGTCGGGTGAGAATCGTCGTAGCTGCTTGCTTTACAGGCTTGGAGTTTTCATTAACATCAATTATGTGCTCAGCCAACTCTCTTGGGACACCTGGCATGTCGGCCGGCTTCCAAGCGAAGATATCTTTGTTGTCCCGAAGAAAGTTGGTGAGCGCGAGTCCTATTTTGCCGAGAGGTGAGCACCGATGGTTGCTGCCTTGGAGGCATCGCCAATGGCTCCAAATCGATTTGCTTGACGTCGGCTTCTTTTGGTGGTGTGATGATGCTGGGCTTTTTAGCCAGTATTTCTAATTCTTCTTGGCTTATCTCCGCAGCAATTGTGGCTATTTCTTTTCTTCCATTGTCGGCTTTGTGCTTTTGCCGCAATTTGATTGCCCGAACGTCGCAATCAAAAGCACGCTTCAAATCGCTTCAAGAGAAAGGATACCGCTGGGTCCTCGCATCTTAAGCAATAAGTACGGATAATGTGGTATTGCCATGAATTTTGCCAAAGGTCAAGGCGTCCGAGGATCGCATGATATGATTTAATCTAAGTCTGCGACCTCAAATTTGATAAACTCGCTCGATAGTTCGCAGGAGTTCCAAAAGTGACAGGTAAAGTAACTTGTTCGAGTGGCATGGCTGCTTTGTCGGGTACTATTCCGTAAAAAGGAGTGCTTGTTGGTGTAATCATCCCAGCGAGTTGTAGTCCCATCTTCCTTAGTGTTTCTGAAAAGATGATGTTGAGTCCAGCTCCCCCGTCGATTAGTACTTTGGTGACAGTCATACCGGCAATAGTTGGGTCTAAGACTAGTGGGTAATGGCCTGCATTCCCTACGCTAGTCCATTGGTCTTCTCTTGAAAATTGGATTGGATATTGTGACCAATTGAGATATCTTGGTGTAGCCGGTTCTGTCGTCATGATAGTATGTAGTGCTAGTTTTTCTTGACGTTTGCTTGTGCAATCTGGGGCCCCTGAGAAGATCACTGCTACCGTTCCCCTGGGTTTTTGAAATCCTTTGTCCTCGTGGTTGTCTTCATCTTTCTTGTGATTGTCCTCCTTGGTGTTCTCTTTACTATCTTTTCTTGTGTACCGATCATTGAAAGTGTAGCAGTTTCCGATGGTGTGTCTCCCGTTAGGGTGTAATGGGCAACGTATGTTTTCAATATCATCATATCTTCTGGGTTTGGAAAACTTCTTTGATTTGTCGGCCATTGCCACGGTATTGTCTGGTCTACGCTTTCTTTCTTGATGTCTGCTATTTCGATGATTTTGCCTATCCGGGTTGTCTTGGTTGCTTCTATCCGGGAACCTTTCTCGTGTTTTTTCTTTTGCAGTAATCATTTTTTCTACTGTTCGTCTGAATTCTTCATTGTTTCTCGGATTTTCTTTGCAGAAGTCTTGAAATTGCCACCTAGCCATGATTCCGTGAGAGAAGGCTTCAATTACTTCTCGTTCGGTGATGTCATGTACTTGAGCCCGCAGTTCACCGAATCGCCGATAGTAATTTCTGAGACTTTCACCCCCCTTTTGCTTGAGTCCTTTCAGTTCAGCATGAGTGATCGGGTGTGTGATGATACCTGCGAAATTTTCACAGAAAGCTCTTTGCAAGTCTTCCCAAGTTCTGATCGATCCTGGGTTCAATTTATCGAACCATTGGAGGGGCATCGCTTCTAGTGCCATGGGAAAGAACAAGGTTTTGATATCATCGTCTCCTCCGGCTAGTTCAATTGATTGTGAATATATTCTGAGCCATTGTCTTGGTTCAGTTTTGCCATCATACTTGGAGTGGTTAGATGGTTTGAATTTGTGAGGTAATCGTACTGATGCCAACCTGTTTGCAAAACAGGGGAATCTGTCATGCGTTCCGGCTTCCTTGAATTCGGATTCGGCTCCTTCTTCTGGCCAAGTGTTGTTTTGATGGGAATAATTCTGCGAGGCTGTCTGGGTAGGCCCTCTACTCCTGGTCTTCCTTGGTTGTTCGAATTGGTGGCCCCGACTATGTTCCCTCCTACTTTCTCCGTTATGGCTTCCGCCTGGTCCAAGTCTTTCAAAAGCGGACTTCCTTTGATTTTGATCTTCCTGCCTGCGGGTTGTTGATCTGGCGGGTAGTCTTGATCGGGTTCTCTCTTCATGCGTTCTTGGGATCGTTGACCGGAGCAAGTCCTGGAGCTGTTCGTACTTCTCTCCGTGATGTGAAGTTGCCCTGAGTTCTTCTAATGCTTCTCGAATCTTATCGTAAGGCGTACTCACTGTGCGTCTCTCTTCGGCCTCTTGTTGTGATTTTCTTTTGTCGTATTCAGCCAATTCTGACTCGTATCTGGTCCAGGCTTCTCTACGCTGTCGAGCGCGGTGTTGGCGCCCTTGCTTCAACTTGTTTTTCCTTTCTCTAGCATGTCTCTGACTCTCGGTTTCTCCATCGTAGCCCTGGGCAAAAGGTGATATGTTGGACTCTGATTCATCTGATGACCTGATATCGGGTGCTTCTGGGGGGTTTAATGGTGACCGAGGACGTCGAACCATGAGCACTTCCCGTGCGTGAGCCGTTCCATTATTGGTGTTAGTTTTCATACTGTCGGAGTTGCTGATGACTTCAGTAGGCGCCTCGACGTCGTAGATTGAGTCTCCTTCTTGGTAAGGTAGAATAGCTGTTGTTGTTGTGCCGACTAGTTGGGTTCCGCTATCCTCAGGAACAGATCCTGGCCAGTGGATGATATAGTCTTGCGATGTTATCGTTAGTACGAGACCCTCCTGAGCTCCTGTCAGTGGTATCCCAAGTGTTGGTTTGAAAGACCTTTCAAACTATCTCTGATAGGATTTTGTCGCGTTGTCAAGCCCAAATGGAAAAGAACTCGGCCTTTTGAAAGAATTCTGAGGATAATCCGAGTTGTTTTGGGTTGTGTTCTGGGATCTTGCCAAAAAGGAACTCGATTTCTTGAAAGCACTCGAATAAGACTTCATCTCGGATACGGAGCTTGAATTCGAGTCGGATGCGTGTAGCCGTGGAATCTTATTCGAATCGGGTATTATGGGCTGCGCGAATCTTCTGGTGAGCTGATCCGTCGTAGTTGTCGAAATAGAGGATTCTTCATGATGATCCGGATCTTTGAGGAGATGGCTTTGAAGCTTGCCGTAGTTGTCCGCCTCGCCGATCCATGAGCCGAAGATGAAAATCGATCCTGTCGGGAAGATCATGTTATTGAGGTCCATCGAGGTCTCGGATGCAAAGTCGCCGAAGTCCCCTACATGGCGCGCCAGCTGTTGATGTTTTACCACCGATAGCCTGCCACAGGGGTACCGTGGCAGTATCATTCGGGCTTCGGTGTATGCTGAACTCGATGGTAAACGCAAGAGACAGTCGATTTATCCTGGTTCAGGCCCTCGATCGTAGATCGAGTAACGACCCTACGTCCAGTCGGTGTTTGCCTTCTGCGTTGGATTGATTATGAAGTGTTATGTTGTACAATTGTTGTCCTCTCTTTCAGGAGCCCTGCCCTCCTTTATATTATCAGGAGGCCAGAGTCCTAGTCGGTTTACAATGAGATTTCCTAGTAGGATTACTTAATAGCTCTTCTATTTAAGATTACATGGGAAGAATCCTAGTTGAACTAGATCTTTTATCTCTCTTGCGGGGTATCCTGTAGGTCCCACATCGACACTCACCTTCAAGGTTGTCAACTTCCCTGGCTTCTACCACGCCTTCCTCGGTCAACCGTGCTTCACCAAGTTCAAGGCCATCCCCAACTACAAATACCTAAAGCTCAAGATGCCTGGCCCGAAGTGGGTCATCACCGTCGAGGGCAGCTTCGAGCAAGCCTACTACTGTGAGCAAGACTATGTCATCCAAGCAGCCACACTCGTCGCCCCTTACGTTCCCAACAGAGTAAGCAACCAAGGCAGCGGCGGTGCTCGACCAACCAAGCATTGGCGAGGCGCCCAAGGCTTCTAGCGGCAGCGATGGCTCGGCTGGCCCCTCCATCTAGACGCTCAGTCCCCTAGAAGGGGCTGACCCAATTGAGGTGAGTTCTAACCTTTCCCCATGAGGGAAGGTCATCGCCGAGCCATCCGGCTAGAAGTGATGCCTCCCAAGCCAAGGCCCGCCTACCGACCTCCTTCGCTGACCTACCTCTACAACAACAAAAACCGAGATAAGTCCTGTCCTTCCGACCTCTTGCTTCGCTTGCTTCAGTAATTGTCTCCTTTAACCCAAGCGAACCCAATGGAAGCTCGGTTGCACCACAAGATCGACTAAGCTAACCATCTACTGACCTTTCTAAAGGAGAACCACTACAAAAGGCCCCGAACGAGGCAAGGACAAGTGGACAGAGCAGGAGGAGTAGGTGAAAGATCAGCAAGGCACTAACGGAGCAGTCCTGGCCATCGTGTTACTAGCTATGTCCTCTTTCCCCTCTCTTTTGTCCATTCCATTTTCTTTGCAGGTATCTACCTATCTCTCGATCCTTGATCGGATCGTTCCATCCCACCGCACGTCGGTCCAGGGGGCCCCCAGAAGGGGCATCGCTGAGGGTTTAGGGCCAGCCCACTGGGCTTCAAGGTCGCCTGAAGCAACTAAAAGTGTGAGGGGTGCTCAGGAGACGAGCCCACACGGCTGTAGCTAGTGCGCTTAGAAGCATGTGACCGTCTACACAAGCGATGTCTGAGTACTAACCTAGAGCCACTCGTGGTGACCCAATGAGGGAGGCAATGAGCCCTCGAGTACTGACAGACGGGCTCAGGAACTATACGAGTGGCTCGGTCGGGAAGCCGAGGATCTCCCCTCTAGGGGACATGACCGGGGCATAGAATGACCATAAATACAGGGTTCTCATGGACTTACCCGTTAGCAGCATGGGCGTGGCTATCTTGGCCAATGAGGCCATCATCGTAACAGCCTAGACCAATGAGGGATTAAGTCTCTGAGCACAACTCAAGAGCAAAATGGGATTACAAACTAAAGTAATTTTATTTCATCAATTGGGAATGACCCGATTACAATATACAACGGCAAGAACTGCTTCCCAAAAACCATCTACACCACTGCCCTGACCTTGGACTAGGTCTCGGTCAGGGCCGTGCAGTTCGAGGACAAGCGTGGGGAAGCCCGGGTGCCACTCTCCTGGACGCAGAAGTCAGGAATGCCTCCGTAGTAGCAGCGATGACGAAGAAAGGTTCAGAGGAGGAGAGCTGGGCCACGGCTGCATCCTCTCCCTCTCTAGGCCCCAGCTCTACATCGGGCGGTGGCCCCCACGGCGGACAAGGTGCTCTTCCGCTGATAAAAGAGGGGAGCCCTAGCGATCTACATCGCTGGGTTCTTCGACCCTCCTAAAGAAGACAGCGGGGAAGAGGCGCGGCGACACGCGCAGACGCAGTAGTGCCGAGGAAGGTAGCGCACGAGGAAAGGACAGCATCCCTCGGCGCCGACCCTCACCCCCTCCATGCACCGCCGTGGTCTTCCCCTCGCTGGATTCCTTCCACCCTCGAAGAAGCAGTCGGAGGGAAGCGTCGCACTTCATCACTATCGCCATTGCCACCGAAGAAGATGGATCTGAGGAAGAATAAGAGAGGGGGCTGGAGGAAGGGATTAAAGATGCCGTGTCCCCTGGGGGCTCCCCTTTATAGCCCGGACGATGTGCTATGAGCGGCCCTGGCCCCTCCAATCAGCCATCAACGATCAGAAAGGGCCCTGGGGAACCGGCTAGGCATCCCTTCAATCCCAGCAGCACGCCTCTGGGTAGTTGCGAAATGGTGGTCACACAGTAAAGGCAGAGTCATGGAACCGCTTGATGAGGATATGACACCTATGGATATGCCCTTGAAAGTTAAAGACAAGGTGAGCTCGTTCCAATCTTTGTATAATGATAAAACTAAGAATTTATTACTATCTAATATCGGTATTTCAAATGTGCTTAGGAATGATGGCGATGATGATAGTGTATGGATATGTCATGAACAAGACCGATTTTGGAGTGCTAGGACATCAAAGTCCACCATTCGGTTCGTCGGCAGCCCGATAGTGCTTCATAGTGAAGGTCATAACTCGTCCATCCGGAGTGCGATTGAGGTCAATAAGCACTTGATTGAAAGATTATTTGAAAAACTTTCAAATAGATCTGGTCCAACGTCAATATCACATCGGCAAGGTCCTCAAATCATCAAGACATTCTGCCGCTATTTCTGTCGGGTGCTACGACGTCGCCGCGGTCTTGTTATTCACACTTGAGACCCAGCCAAAGTTGGAGCATGCCCAAAGAAGATGGAGAATCCCTAAGAGATGCCCTAGGACATCCTCCTCCTTGGCCACCACCTTAGGAGGCAAGCAAGGGCGTCCTCAACGAGTTGGAGGCCCAATACAAGTCAACTTCTAGTCCATCTCGGGCTTCAGGAGCAGCGTGTAGTAAAACGGACGCCCAGCTCGCATACGGACTCTGTTTTCGATGATCCACATTTGTTTGGAAATATAATTTGATAAGGAAACCAATGGATGTGGTCCCACATCAAAATTCTTTTCCAATCAACGGGAATCATCGAAAGAAGTTGACGTCCAAAATCTGTCAGGGCGCTGCATCGCCGTCTTTTGGGCCGTTTGGGCCTTGTAACATGCTGGGGCTCCTTAAGGACGTGAATAAGAGTGCTTGCACGCCCCTTAGGCTATATATTCAGTAGCTACCGCCAATGTTAGGGTTTAGGGTTTTGCTTTAGATCAATCCGTCTTTGAACAGTCGCCATTATCGGTTTGTGAAACCTCACATTCGAGTGCTAATCATACATCCGCAATTGTCACTATACTTTTGTTGCGTTTATCTTGTTCTTGCATGTGTTCTTCGATTTGCAGCAGGGATTAGCCTTCTTGGCGAGGTCAACCGGATTGTGACATGGTTGATAACCAGAGGAGACGTGGTGCTAAGGTTGCAGGGTTCGGGTCTTCGTGATTTGAACCAACTCGATAGTTATCTTAGAACCTAACAGAAGATCGGGAATCCGGCTCCCATCAGGTGGTAATCAGAGCTTCAGGTATATTGTCAGGTTCGCATTTACCCTAATTAGTTGTGTTTTTCCTTCGTCCCATAAATCTAGAAAATTGCCCTACAAAAATATTTGGGTTCGTTATTGTTTTTCCCATATCCCATCGCCCGTTGTGCCATTGCAATATTTTTAATTTTAGTTTGCTTTATTGAATGGTTGTCCCTCATGTGTCTTTGTGTCGTCGTGTCTAGATCTTGGTCTTGTTCTTCCCGTTTCAGTTGCATCTCCGCTGAGTTATAGTTAGGTTATTGTGCAGCACGTGGTCGTTGAAGTGGTGGTTACGAACCATAACAAGAATATTTTAAGATCCGTATTGATTTGTTTCCGCCTCCAGATATTTTGTTTGCTGTGTAAGAAAAAAAGATATTTTGTTGGCTGTGTAAGGAAAGGAAAAAGGAGAAGAAGAAAAGTCTGATTCGTTCTCTATATAGCGGTCTTGGTTTCCTTTGTTCCGTCAAAGAAGCGACGTCCATCGGCCTTGTTGATAATCAATGAAACATTTTTTTAGTTGAAACGGTAACAAAGTTTGATTGGCCAAGTTGATTTCTCTAGAGACTCCATCGGCCGAGTCTAGTTCTGCAAAGTAGTTGGCAGAAGGCACAAGCTTTGTCATCTTGAATTGTAATTCATCTGTTGCTGCACTTTCTGAGATAAAAAAAAAGAAAAAGAAAAAGGCAAAGAGGTGAAAAAAAGAAGGAAAAAGCGGCACCAAAAAAAGAGAAAAACAATTAAAGAATGTTAAAAAAATTCAGAAGTACTTGCATCCTTTTGTGTCGAGTGTTGTTAGGACGAGTTTAGGCCGGTGACATAGACTAGCTTGAGACTACTTTTCAATCTTGAAATTTCTGAATTAAATTATTGCTATTCCTTGCTACCATATTTAAGCCTTTCAAGCTCCACATAAATACTTCACAGAAAAAGATCATTGTAAGCTCGGTGCCACTTCCTCACAAGTATCACGAACCAGACACCGGTTGTACCATCCATTGCTTTGTGTTGGTAAGAACCATGTAAAAACTTGGTAAGACGTGTGTGATTCCACCGACCCATAAATGTTGATAGGGTATTTATTTTGATCGCTAACAATGCCAAACAACGAGTTTCTTTTTAAGAGTGAAATGCAGGGCATCAAGGACTGGCTGTCTACAAGGATGGATGAAATAATTGCAAAAGTGGGCACTGCAGCGTGCACACGACCATCCTCCTCCACTGTTACAACGACGTCATCACCGCCACCTCCCGCATGTTCTACGGAGTTTGCACAGCAAGTGCTCAGTTCTCAGATGGAGAAGGCGGAGCAAAACCAGTTCAACAACTTGTTTCAAACATACTTTGTTGTGAAGGAATGGCGTGATGGCGAGACTTGCAACAACCTTTCAAGCTTAGAGATGGTTGAGAAGCTTGGTCTGACCACAAAGCCGCATCCACATCCATACTATGTCTAATGGGTAAATTCTTAGGATAAGACAAAGGTAACTGAGATTGCACGCATTGAGTTTTTCCTTGGTCCTCATAAGGATAGCGTTGAATTTGATATAGTACCTATACAATCATGTCAATTGTTATTTGGTAAACCATGGATATCTGAAAATAATGTTGTGCACAATACAATTACTAATAAATATTTATTCAAATATAATGGTACGAAAATTACACTTATACCTATGACTACTGCTCAAATTTTAAGGGAAGATCTGGTAAGGGCCAAGAGGAGAAAGAATGAGCCTTTTAGAAAAGAATGGGTTATTTCAAATGTTACAATACCTTCGTCTAAATTTGAATTTTTACAAAATGAAGATATTACTTTGCCTCCTATTGGAACAAATATTTTGCATCAAGAATCCAAAAAAGAGGACAAAATGACTGAGAAAGAACAGATAAATGTATTAGGTAAGAGCTCTCTTGATGTGCTGAATTTTTCCACCAATGATGCCAATAATGCTATACTAGAACCTTCTATTGATTTACCTTTGTCACATGATGAATGTTCTACTAATCCTTGTGACAAAGAAGAGTTGTGTGATAGGGCTATGATTATTCCCATGCCACAAGTGAAGGAAACTGATACTTTTGTTTTGGAACGAAGTACTCCTACTGAAAATAAACAATTGATTCCCATTGCCACTGAAAAAGATGAGATAAAACTATTGTCTTCTTAAAATACTTCGGGTTATATTGAGTTTGATACTTTGTGTGCTCTTAGTACTTTGTAAGAGAAATTTAAATATGTTGAATTGCCATGGTTATCTAGATGTACTTATCATTTTATTGGCAAATATAATTGTAAAGGAGGGTATATGGTGCATCATGTCTATATTTGTTGAAATCTGAAATCTTCTTTTGTTGTGCAACAATATGATCGATTAGAGGGCTACAATAGATATAATCATGTAATGTTCAGATCCCCAAGTTTTGTTATAAGGAAACAGGTTGAATTTCAAGAAGGAGAGCAATGTCGGCTACTACATGCAACCTGTCCTGCAACTAAGCTCAAACCGAGGACGGTTTGCTGTCAAGAAGGGGAGGATGATGAGGACATGACACCTATGGATACGCCCATGAAAGTTAAAGACAAGATGAGCTCGTTCCTATGTTTGTATAATGATAAAACTAAGAATTTTATTACTACCTAATATCGATATTTCAAATGTGGATGGCGATGATGATAGTGTCTGGATATGTCATGAACAAGACCGATTTTGGAGTGCAAGCTTATCAAATTCCAACATTCGGTTCGTCAGCCGCCTGATAGTGCTTCATTGTAAAGGTCATAACTCGTCCATACGGAGTGCGATTGAGGTCAATGAGCACTTGATTCAAAGATTATTTGATAAGCTTTCAAATAGATCTTGTCCTACCTCAATATCACATCGGCAAGATCTCGAAATCATCAAGTAATTCTGCCGCTATTTCTGTCGGGTGCTACGACGTCGCCACGGGCTTGTTATTCACACTTGGGACCCAGGCCTAAGTTGGAGCATGACCAAAGAAGATGGAGAATACCTAAGAGATTCCCAAGGACATCAACCTCCTTGGCCACCACCTTAGGAGGGAAGCAAGGGCATCCTCATCGAGTTGGAGGCGCAATCAAAGTCAAGTTTGAGTCCATCTCGGGCTCCTAGAGCAGCGTGTAGTAAAACGGACGCCCAGCTCGCATACGGACTCCGTTGTTGACGATCCACATATGGTTGGAAAGATAATTTGATAAGGCAACCAATGGTTGTTGTCCCATATCAAAATTATTTTCCAATCAATGGGAATCATCAAAAGAATTTGACATCCAGAATCTATTAGGGCGCTGTGTCGCCGTCTGTAGGGCTGTTTGGGCCTTGTAACATGCTGGGGCTCCTTAGGGACATGAATAAGGGTGCTTGCATGACCCTTAGGCTATATATTCAGTAGCTGCCGCCTACGTTAGGGTTTGGGGTTTTGCTTTAGATCAATCTATCTTTGAACAGTCGCCGTTATCGGTTTGTGAAACCCCACATTTGAGTGCTAACCATACATCCGCAATTGTCACTATACTTGAGTTGTGTTTATCTTGTTCTTGCATGTGTTCTTCGATTCGCAGCAGGGATTAGCCTTCTTGGTGAGGTCAACCGGATTGTGATACGGTTGATAACCAGTGGATACGTGGTGCTAAGGTTGAAGGGTTCGGGTCTTTGTGATCTAAAGCCAGATTAGTGTATCGGTCTTTGACCAAATCGATAGTTATCTTGAACCTAACGGAAGATCGGGATTCCCACTCCCACCACCTCTAACAACGAGTCAAGTCCCTTCTCCGCTTTCCTCCATGTGGGCTGCCCACTCCGTGCATGCCTCCTCGTGAGACTTGCGGGGATCCGGCTTTCCCCAGGGCCCACCAGCTATCATCAACAGCTTGGATCCATGAGCAACAACTGCCACGGCTCCTCCTCCATGGCCTCGGCGTCCAATCTCCCTAACGACATGGGACAGCATGGGGGCTACGCGCCATAACTCCTCAAACAGGCACGACGGCCCAGACGGCACCAACTGACTGCGCAAGGCGTCAGCGGATGGGACGCGCTCAAAAGCCACCCCTTTCGCTGGCAAGGAGGCCCCACAATGGCCTCAGGGGTTGTGCCGGCTCCCTAGACAGAGCATCTCAAGCCCCCGATCGACGGGTGCTCAGGTGGCACACCCCCCAAAAACCAACCAACTCCCCATAGTTGGGTCAGGAGCCGCTGAGTAGCGGAACCAACGATAGCCTCCATCCGAGCCTTGGTGCGCTCCCATCTCCCCAACCTATGGCCATAGAGGGTCGGCCCCGAAAGGCCGGCTCGAGAAGATCGGGGCCTGTTACCATAGCCCCCAGAAGGGCATGGTGCTCCGGATAATCAGACAGCCCTAAGCCAGAGCCCAGCGCTCTTGATCACCCGGCCCACAGTAGGCTCTGATCAAAAAGGAGGGCACCTCCGGGCCAGTAGTTGGCAACTCCCAGACACTTTCACCAAGCTCTTACTCGAGTCGAAGACCCATGCAACATAGTCTCACGAAGGGATCAACACCATCTTTGCTCAACCCCGACAGCCGAGCAACGCCCATCACTTTGGAGAAGGAGGCCCTAAGTAGGGCACAATGCTCTTGCCAGCGGAAGACGTCCCCGCCAAGGAGGGTTCGATCACCAGATGATTGAATTTAGCCCTTCATCGCCATCACTCTAGGTGAGGCCACGAAGGGCTCGAGGGCTCCTGATGAGATCCTAACATACAGGTATGTTAAGTCTCGGGTCCAATGGTTCCTGAACTAAGAAGACCCCACAACTGACCACTTCAAGATCGCCTGGGGGCTCGGAGGCTATGCCCATCGGGCATGCTCGCGTGCACCCTCTAGCAAAGAGATCCAGCCAAGCCAAACTCGACTATAGTCTCCGCCTAGGGCTCAGGGGCTTCCTCGAGCCTTGGGCTCTCGATCTATGGCATGACAAAGCCTGGTCCTTGGCTCCTGCCCAGCTCACGACGCCTGCCAAGGACCGGGCACTAGAAGATAGCTTTCGAGCTACCGATGCTCAAGGGCTCCTCGGCGCTTTGCCCTACCACTGATCCTCTAACAGGGTCATGTTCGGGGTGTGACACAAGAAGACAAAGTTTCCCACGGATTCCGGGAGCTCACTGGCTTTTGGGCCCACGCGTCTGCCCCTGGAGCCGACCTCCTCCGCAACCAAGAAGACTCCAGAAGGTCTCACGTAGGGGAGGCCGGTCCAAGCTAACACCGCCTGACACACAGAGTGTCAGAACAGAGCAGCCAGACAACGCCCAAGTCTTCTTCAGCTCTAAGAGACCGCCATGGTCCACAGCGCACTGCTGCAAGACCCTCTTGGACTGTAGCTCACGTAGACCATAGACTAAACCCCCAAACCACCATGTACCCAACCTATCTTGTTATATAAGAGATAACGTTAGACCTAGAGGGAGGACGATCCCATTTTCGATCACCAGACACTCCATTCCATCCGCCCCCGCTCTGCACAGAGAGCAAGGCAACCCAAAGAGGGGCACCGAGAGCCTCTCCTCCACCGCATCTCGTCATCTTCCTCCTCTCTGACGAGGGGGAAGGCACCACCAGCGGCAAGGCAACCTTAGGATTACCACCGAGCTAACCCCCCTACCAAATCTTCTTCCTTCACTCTCTGTTGTAATCCCCCGATTTTCGGTGCTCTTGAGTATAAGGATCATGAGCTGCTAGACGTTGGGATCGAATTGGCCCGAATCAGGATAAACTGTTGCGTCTCCCCTACGTGATTCTTGGGTTCCTGAGTCCACCCGAGCCACCGGCGACCCGTACTCTAACACCGACTCGAACAAGATGCTTGCCGTGATTTCGACCCCGCGACAACCAGGTAGTGCCACCAGATTTGTAATATTCCAACGGCAAGTTTTCTAGCCATTGGAAACTAGTCATTAGGGCCATCCTGTGCGCCTGTAGTAGCTAAGTGAAGAGGGTAATAGTTGGATTCTCAAGTGGAGCTATAAATAGATGGTATGACCAGCCTTGGCCACTCTCTTGGCACTCCTAGAACTTGAGTACACACTATGAGAGTTGATCAACACACTCCACTCACTTGAATCCCTTTGATTCACATTTGGGTGAGATTGGAAAGCCTCTATTGCATTTGTATCGTCGATTTGCATCTCATGGCACTAGTTGATCGTGGCAGCCGTTGGAGATCTTGTCACTTTTGGTGATTGCTGTCACCTAGCAAGCTTGGAGTTGGTGGGATTGTTGAGGGGCTATTGGTGATTGTTGCTGCTTTCGAACAAGCTTTGTAAGGGGCTCTTATGCTTGTCCCCTTGGGAGATTGCGACAAGCAACTCTAGTGGAATGCTCATGGCTAGCTAGTTGGAGTACACCACGTGGTTGATGCTTGCGGCAACCAAGTTGTGCGTCTAGCTTGTCACGCTAGTTAGTGCGTGAATCATCACTTGGGGATTCGCCACAACGAGGATGTAGGTTATCGGCAAGCATCCGAACCTCAAGGATAAATCTTGTGTTCATCTCTTGCTGGTTCGGTATAAGCTACAACACTTGCTCATTTCTTTCTTATCTATTGCTTGTGTTTGTTAGTTGCATGTGTAGCTAGCTAAACAATAGTGTAGCTGTAGTTGTAGTAGTAACAAGTTGTTTAGTTGCTCTTGTTAATAGCTCTCCGGTAAGCTTGTTTAGCTAGTAGCCTTGTGTGGTGTCACTACTATAGAAAGTTCATCACCGCCGGTTCCAAACCCCCTTCACCAACAGTTTTGGCCATCGTTGGTGAATGTCATTGGTGATACCCTAGGCGATCACCACCGGTTGCGAGGCCGACGGTGGTATTGTTTATCACCACCAGATCAATGTACAATACAGTGGTGCTGTCGGTTACCTTAACCGCCGCATCAGAGCTCGCTCGAGTGGCAAATGGTTGCCTACCACTGCCAGTTTTGCGGATGATCCGACGCTGATGACGGAGACAACAATGTTGTTGGGCATACCATCCGACGGTGATGAAGGAGACATCATTCTTAGTCTAGGTTATGATCCGGCTTTGATGTAGGTACCAGAATATCGGTTGCCGTAAGATTGGTGGTGTTGATGGCAGTATCAACATCGGTTTGGCGTACTATGCGGTGGTGAAGTCATGTCCATCACCGCCATTTGGCAATTTTTGGCAGTGTTGTCACTATCATCACCACCGGTTGTTTTCGTATCACCAATGATTTGGACAATTCGGCAGTGATACTACATTTTTTAGAGTACAATTGTAATAATAATACAAATATTATTTTGTCAACGCTAGACACGGGTTGTATATACACTACTAAGAGGTTTTGCTCTAGGTCAATCTTGAATCTCTTGCGAGGGTGTTCTAGTTTGAGGAGGAAAAAACAATCGAGCATAGTTAGCCATCAGCATCGGACTCAAGGAGGATAACCTGGCGCAGGAACCCCGCTTGTCGCATCAAACACGAGATCCAGTTGGAGCCCCAACAATAGGCAACCATGTCTAGGAAGAGAGGTAGTGAGGAGTAGCTCTTTTTTGAAAGCAGGATGATTATGGAGTAGAGCTCCCCAATATGTTTAACACTAGCCTGAAATTTGCTCCAACGGGGAATCGAACACAAGACCTAAGGACAGCACTAGAGCCACTAAACTAACTTACCTAAAGGCTTGAGCTTTTCTCCATCGAACCCTTGTGATCTGCTAGAAGTGGCATGTAATCTTAGATGGTGAAGTAATCAAGAGATCAAATTCATTCTTCACTTCTTCTCTTCTCCCAAATCTAAAATTTCTCTTTTTTGGTAACTACGTGGTCATTTTTGAGAGATTTTTGTGCTTATGGTTTGGGTGATTGTTGGGCATGTTTTTTGAGAGTTTGGGACCCTTGGAACTTGTTCAAAACATGACTTGAAGCCCAGCACCTATCTATCTTGTTCCAAGCCCCAAAATCCCTACTTTTAGGCATCTTCTGGTGAAATTCTCGAGTATCTTTGAGCTGAATTTTTTTGGGTTGATTTCTTGTGCTTCCTAGGTGCCATGAGGTCTTGGGAACACGCTTAGCCATTGCCTCCACCAGATTTCTCACGAGCACCTCCATCTCCGGTCCTTCGTTTAATGAAAATTGCAACACTACTACATTCAGACCTATCACAAGCGGTTTGTAAATCCCATCACTAACGTTTTTCGGTCTCGGCAGTAAGCAGTCGGTGGTGATAACAATCTCATCGCAGGCGGTTTGCAACTGGCGGTGATAATAGCTTATCACAGTTGGTTCATATTACTGGCTAGCGGTGATTTAAATTTTCAAAAATCCCAAAAAACGGGCCAAAAAAATAGCAAAAAATGTTGTTTCAACCTTGGGAAGCCCCTCCCACCAGCTCCAGCTTCATGGTACTTGGAAGCTGCTCTAGCTCTAGCTCCACGGAATTTTTCATGGTACACGATGGTGGTGGGATTCGAACCTGATACCATTGTCCTTAACTACTCTAACCACTCTCCTCTAACCACTCCACCCCTAAGTTACTTGTGTATACAGGATATCCATTCCCTATTATTCACTTTTTAGGATTTTAAAATAAATATTTAGGACCTTAAACAACTTCAAATGAAAAATTTATAAACTACAAATTTGTTGTTCTAATCAAGATCTACAACTTTGATTTTTATTGTTTTACCATCCGAGGCTATTTGACAAATTTAAATTTCAAAACGTTAAAACTTCAGCTAGACTTTTGGGACCTCAAATGATTTCAAATGAAAAACTCATCAACTATAAAGTTGTTGTTCTCATCAAGATCTACAACTTTGCTTTTGGTCAATTTTCCATCCGAGGTTGTTTGAAAATTTTAGTTTTTTAATATTTTAAATCTTCAGATACAAATTTGAAACTATAAATGATTTCTAATAAAATAGTTGTCAAGTAAAAAGTTGTAGATCTCAGCAAGATATACAACTTTGGTTTTGGTCATTTCTCCATCTAAAGTCATTTGTACAATTAAAAAAAATTGAATTTCCAAATTTGAGCGCTTCAAAAAGAATTCTGGGACCGTAAATGGTTTCAAATGAAAAGCCTTCAACTATAAAGTTGTAGATCTCGTCGAGATCTACAGCTTTGATATAAAGTTTGTTTTCATTCAACTTTATTTGAAAAAGTTATGAATTTTAATTTATTGTGTTGCAGCATGTTTATCACCGCTGTATCTTACAACAAGCTAGCCGTGAAAAACGTCTTCGCCACCAGTTCATATGGCGCGGCAGCAGTGATGAGGAGCACATCATCACCATCGGTTGGTGGTGCAAACCGGCTGTGATGATGGACTATCACCGCCGGTTGGTAAGACGAAGCGACGGTGATAGTTATCAACCACGGCGTTCTTACGAACCGGTGATGATACTCTCATCACCGATGGTTCATATTATGAACCCTTGGTGATAAGCATCACTAACGTTTTAATGATAGCTGCGGTGATAGAAGCATTGGTGATATGTCAATCTGTAGTAGTACAAAAACCCAACTTGAGAGCTTGATTTTCAATATGTCATTCAAGATTTGATCTTTTTGAGGTGAGATTTTGTGGATACCTTCAAAACATTTTAAGAAAGTTATGTGCAAAATTTCAGGTCATTTGGACTTTGTCTGATCAAGTTTTGCATTTCTTGTGTATCTCGGTTAGTTGAGTAGCTTGCCTCTAGTAATTTGTGTGCTCCAGTAGTAGTATTAATTATTTACTACTAGAATTGTGGTAGGAGGCTGGCTTGCATTGAAGTAATTAAGCTAGGCTTGTAGTGGCTATTGGGATTATCTTTAGTACTAATCACTTTGGCCTAGTGTTTTATCTTTGAAGGAATTTTAATATTCAATTCCCCTAGCCATCCATAGATCATTTCATATTTGAACTTGTTCCTTTGTGTCTTCTCATCGGGGCAGCAACTTCTCGATGTCTTGGACTTCTTTCATGTCTCGTAAGATCTTCACAGTACCTCTTTGTTCTTGCTTGAGCCGTTAATCACTTGATCTTCATGTTGCCTTCGTCCCATAAATCTAGAAAATTGTCCTACAAAAATATTTGTGTTCGTTATTGTTTTTCCCATATCCCATCGCCCGTTGTGCCATTGCAATATTTTTAATTTTAGTTTGCTTTATTGAATGGTTGTCCCTCATGTGTCTTTGTGTCGTCGTGTCTAGATCTTGGTCTTGTTCTTCCCGTTTCAGTTGCGTCTCCGCTGAGTTATAGTTAGGTTATTGTGCAGCACGTGGTCGTTGAAGTGGTGGTTACGAACCATAACAAGAATATTTTAAGATCCGTATTGATTTGTTTCCGCCTCCAGATATTTTGTTTGCTGTGTAAGAAAAAAAAAGATATTTTGTTGGCTGTGTAAGGAAAGGAAAAAGGAGAAGAAGAAAAGTCTGATTCGTTCTCTATATAGCGGTCTTGGTTTCCTTTGTTCCGTCAAAGAAGCGACGTCCATCGGCCTTGTTGATAATCAATGAAACATTTTTTTTAGTTGAAACGGTAACAAAGTTTGATTGGCCAAGTTGATTTCTCTAGAGACTCCATCGGCCGAGTCTAGTTCTCCAAAGTAGTTGGCAGAAGGCACAAGCTTTATCATCTTGAATTGTAATTCATCTGTTGCTGCACTTTCTGAGATAAAAAAAAAGAAAAAGAAAAAGGCAAAGAGGTGAAAAAAAGAAGGAAAAAGCGGCACCAAAAAAAGAGAAAAACAATTAAAGAATGTTAAAAAAATTCAGAAGTACTTGCATCCTTTTGTGTCGAGTGTTGTTAGGACGAGTTTAGGCCGGTGACATAGACTAGATTGAGACTACTTTTCAATCTTGAAATTTCTGAATTAAATTATTGCTATTCCTTGCTACCATATTTAAGCCTTTCAAACTCCACATAAATACTTCAGATCAGTATAGAAAAATATCATTGTAAGCTCGGTGCCACTTCCTCACAAGTATCACGAACCAGACACCGGTTGTACCATCCATTGCTTTGTGTTGGTAAGAACCATGTAAAAACTCGGTAAGACGTGTGTGATTCCACCGACCCATAAATGTTGATAGAGTATTTATTTTGATCGCTAACAATGCCAAACAACGAGTTTCTTTTTAAGAGTGAAATGCAGGGCATCAAGGACTGGCTGTCTACAAGGATGGATGAAATAATTGCAAAAGTGGGCACTGCAGCGTGCACACGACCATCCTCCTCCACTGTTACAACGACATCATCACCGCCACCTCCCGCATGTACTACGGAGTCTGCACAGCAAGTGCTCAGTTCTCAGATGGAGAAGGCGGAGCAAAACCAGTTCAACAGCTTATTTCAAACATACTTTGTTGTGAAGGAATGGCTGACGGCGAGACTTGCAACAACCTTTCAAGCTTAGAGATGGTTGAGAAGCTTGGTCTGACCACAAAGCCGTATCCACATCCATACTACGTCCAATGGGTAAATTCTTAGGATAAGATATAGGTAACTGAGATTGCACGCATTGAGTTTTTCCTTGGTCCTTATAAGGATAGCGTTGAATTTGATATAGTACCTATACAATCATGTCAATTGTTATTTGGTAAACCATGGATATCTGAAAATAATGTTGTGCACAATACAATTATTAATAAATATTTATTCAAATATAATGGTACGAAAATTACACCTATACCTTTGACTACTGTTCAAATTTTATGGGAAGATCTTGTAAGGGCCGAGAGGAGAAAGAATGAGTCTTTTAGAAAAGAATGGGTTATTTCAAATGTTACAATACCTTCGTCTAAATCTGAATTTTTACAAAATGAAGCTATTACTTTGCCTCTTATTGGAACTAATATTTTGCAGCAAGAATCCAAAAAAAGGACAAAATGACTGAGAAAGAACAGATAAATGTATTAGGTAGGAGCTCTATTGATGTGCTGAATTTTTCCACCAATGATGCCAATAATGCTATACTAAAACCTTCTATTGATTTACCTTTGTCACATGATGAATGTTCTACTAATCCTTGTGACAAAGAAGAGTTGTGTGATAGGGCTATGATTATTCCCATGCCACAAGTGAAGGAAACTGATACTTTTGTTTTGGAACAAAGTACTCCTACTAAAAATAAACCATTGATTCCCATTGCCACTGAAAAAGACGAGATAAAACTATTGCCTTCTTTAAATACTTCAGGTTATATTGAGTTTGATACTTTGTGTGCTCTTAGTACTTTGTAAGAGAAATTTAAATATGTTGAATTGCCATGGTTATCTAGATGTACTTATCATTTTATTGGCAAATATAATTGTAAAGGAGGGTATATGGTGCATCATGTCTATATTTGTTCAAATCTGAAATCTTCTTTTGTTGTGCAACAATATGATCGATTAGAGGGCTACAATAGATATAATCATGTAATGTCGAGATCCCCAAGTTTTGTTATAAGGAAAAAGGTTAAATTTCAAGAAGGAGAGCAATGTTGGCTACTACATGCAACCTGTCCTCCAACTAAGCTCAAACCGAAGATGGTTTGTTGTCAAGAAGGGGAGGATGAGGACATGACACCTGTGGATACGCCCATAAAAGTTAAAGACAAGATGAGCTCGTTCCTATGTTTGTATAATGATAAAACTAAGAATTTTTTTACTACCTAATATCGATATTTCAAATGTGCTTAGAAATGATGGCGATGATGATAGTGTATGGATATGTCATGAACAAGACCGATTTTGGAGTGCAAGGTTATCAAATTCCAACATTCGGTTCGTCAACCGCCTGATAGTGCTTCATTGTAAAGGTCATAACTCGTCCATCCGGAGTGTGATTGAGGTCAATGACCACTTGATTGAAAGATTATTTGATAAGCTTTCAAATAGATCTTGTCCTACCTCAATATCACATCGGCAAGATCTTGAAATCATCATGTAATTCTGCCGCTATTTCTGTCGGGTGCTACGACGTCGCAGCGGGCTTGTTATTCACACTTGGGACCCAGGCCTATGTTGGAGCATGCCCAAAGAAGATGGAGAATACCTAAGAGATTCGCAAGGACGTCCTCCTCCTTGGCCACCACCTTAGGAGGGAAGCAAGGGCGTCCTCAACGAGTTGGAGGCGCAATCGAAGTCAAGTTTGAGTCCATCTCGGACTCCAGGAGCAGCGGGTAGTAAAACGGACGCCCAGCTCGCATACGGACTCCGTTGTTGACGATCCACATATGGTTGGAAAGATAATTTGATAAGGCAACCAATGGTTGTTGTCCCACATCAAAATTCTTTTCCAACCAATGAGAATCATCAAAAGAATTTGACATCCAGAATCTATTAGGGCGCTGTGTCGCTGTCTGTAGGGCTGTTTGGGCCTTGTAACATGCTGGGGCTCCTTTGGGACATGAATAAGGGTGGTTGCACGCTCCTTAGGCTATATATTCAGTAGCTGCCGGCTACGTTAGGGTTTGGGGTTTTGCTTTAGATAAATCTATCTTTGAACAATCGCCGTTATCGGTTTGTGAAACCCCGCACTTGAGTGCTAACCATACATCCGCAATTGTCACTATACTTGAGTTGCGTTTATCTTGTTCTTGCATGTGTTCTTTGATTCGCAGCAGGGATGAGCCTTCTTGGTGAGGTCAACCGGATTGTGATATGGTTGATAACCAGAGGAGACGTGGTGCTAAGGTTGAAGGGTTCGGGTCTTTGTGATCTAAAGCCAGATCGGTGTATCGCTCTTTGACCAAATCGATAGTTATCTTGAACCTGACGGAAGATCGGGATTCCCACTCCCACCACCTCTAACAACGAGTCAAGTCCCCGCTCCGCTTTCCTCCACGTGGGCTGCCCACTCCGTGCATGCCTCCTCGCGAGACGTGGGGGATCCGGCTCCCCCCAGGGCCCACCAGCTATCATCAACGGCTTGGATCCATGAGCAACAACTGCCACGGCTCCTCCTCCACAGCCTTGGCGTCCAATCTCCCTAACGACACAGGATAGCACGGGGGCTGCACGCCATAACTCCTCCACCAGGCACAACGACCCAGACGCCATCAACTCACTGCGCAAGGCGTCAGCGGATGGGACGCGCTCAGAAACCACCCCTTTTGCTGGCAAGGAGGCCCCACAATGGCCTCAGGGGCTGTGCCGGCTCCCTAGACAGAGCATCTCGACCCCCCGATCGACGGGTGCTCGGGTGGCACACCCCCCAAAAATCAACCAACTCCCCATAGTTGGGTCAGGAGCCGCTGAGTAGCGGGCCCAATGAGAGCCTTCATCCGAGCCTTGGCGCGCTCCCATCTCCCCAACCTATGGCCGTAGAGGGTCGGCCCCGGAAGGCCAGCTCGAGAAGATCGGGACCTATTACCGTAGCCCCCAGATGGGCATGGTGCTCCGGATAATCAGACGGCCCTAAGCCAGAGTCCAGTGCTCTTGATCACCTGGCCCACGGCAGGCTCCGATAAAAAAGGAGGGCGCCTCTAGGCCTATAGTCGGCAACTCCCAGACACTTTCACCGAGCTCTTACTCGAGTCGAAGACCCATGCAACATAGTCTCATGAAGGGATCAACACCATCTTTGCTCAGCCCTGACAGCCGAGCAACGCCCATCACTTTGGAGAAGGAGGCCCTAAGTAGGGCACAATGCTCTTGCTAGCGGAAGACGTCCTCACCAAGGAGGGTTCGATCACCAGATGATTGAATTTAGCCCTTCATCACCATCACTCTAGGTGAGGCCACGAAGGGCTCGAGGGCTCCTGATGAGATCCTAACATACAGGTATATGTTAAGTCTCGGGTCCAATGGTTCCCGAACGAAGAAGACCCCTCAACTGACCACTTCAGGATCGCCCGGGGGCTCGGAGGCTATGCCCATCGGGCATGCTCGCATGCACCCTCTAGCAAAGAGATCTAGCCAAGCCTGACTCGACTATAGTCTCCGCCTAGGGCTCGGAGGCTTCCTCGAGCCTTGGGCTCTCGATCTACGGCACGACAAAGCCTGGTCCTTGGCTCCTGCCCAGCTCACGACACCAGCCAAGGACCGGGCACAAGAAGATAGCTTCTGAGCTACTGATGCTCAGGGGCTCCTCCGCGCTTTGCCCTACCACTGATCCTCCAACAGGGTCATGTTTGGGGTGTGACACAAGAAGACAAAGTTTCCCACAGCCTCCGAGAGCTCACTGGCTTTTGGGCCCGCACGTCAGCCCCTGGAGCCGACCTCCTCCGCAACCAAAAAGGCTCCAGAAGGTCTCACCTAGGGGAGGCCGGTCCAAGCTAACACCGCCTGACACACAGAGTGTCAGAACAGAGTAGCCAGACGACGCCCAAGTCTTCTTCAGCTCCAAGACACCACCACGGTCCATGGCGCACTGCTGCAAGACCATCTTCGACTCTAGCGCATGTTGACTTTAGACTAAACCCCCAAACCGTCATGTACCCAACCTATCTTGTTATATAAGGGATAAGGTCGGACCTAGAGGGAGGACGATCCCATTTTCGATCACCAGACACTCCATTCCATCCGCCACCGCTCTACACAGAGAGCAAGGCAACCCGGAGAGGGGCATCGAGAGCCTCTCCTCCACCGCATCCCATCGTCTTCCTCCTCTCTGATGAGGGGGAAGGCACCACCGACGGCAAGGCAACCTTAGGATTACCACCGAGCTAACCGCCCTACCAAATCTTCTTCCTTTACTCTCTGTTGTAATCCCCTGATTTTTGATGCTCTTGAGTATATGGATCATGAGCTGCTAGACGTTAGGATCGAATTGGCCTGAATCAGGATAAACTGTTGCGTCTCCCCTGTGTGATTCTTGTGTTCCTGAGTCCACCCGAGCCATCGAGACCCGTACTCTAACACCGACTCGAACAAGATGCTTGCCGTGATTTCGACCCCGCGACAACCGGGTAGTGCCACCACATTTGTAATAGTTCCAACGGCAAGTTTTCTAGCCATTGGAAACTAGTCGTTAGGGCCGTCCTGTGCGCCTGCAGTAGCTAAGTGAAGAGGGTAATAGTTGGATTCTCAAGTGGAGCTATAAATAGATGGTATGACCAGCCTTGGCCACTCTCTTGGCGCTCCTAGAACTTGTGTACACACGATGGGAGTTGATCAACACACTCCACTCATTTGAATCCCTTTGATTCACATTTGGGTGAGATTGGAAAGCCTCTATTGCATTTGCATCGTCGATTTGCATCTCATGGCACTAGTTGATCGTGGCAGCTGTTGGAGATTTTGTCACTCTTGGTGATTGCCGTCACCTAGCAAGCTTGGAGTTGGTGGGATTGTTGAGGGGCTATTGGTGATTGTTGCTGCTTTCAAACAAGCTTTGTAAGGGGCTCTTATGCTTGTCCCCTGGGGAGATTGCGACAAGCAACTCTAGTGGAATGCTCATGGCTAGCTAGTTGGAGTACACCACGTGGTTGATTCTTGCGGCAACCAAGTTGTGCGTCTAGCTTGTCATGCTAGTTAGTGCGTGAATCATCACTTGGGGACTCGCCACAACGAGGACGTAGGTTACCGGCAAGCATCCGAACCTCAAGGATAAATCTTGTGTTCATCTCTTGCTGGTTCGGTATAAGCTACAACACTTGCTCATTTCTTTCTTATCTATTGCTTGTGTTTGTTAGTTGCATGTGTAGCTAGCTAAGCAATAGTGTAGTTGTAGTTGTAGTAGTAACTAGTTGTTTAGTTGCTCTTGTTAGTAGCTCTCCGGTTAGCTTGTTTAGCTAGTAGCCTTGTGTGGTGTCACTACTATAGAAAGTTCATCACCGCCGGTTCCAAACCCCCTTCACCGACAGTTTTGGCCATCGTTGGTGAATGTCATTGGTGATACCCTAGGTGATCACCACCGGTTGCGAGGCCGACGGTGGTATTGTTTATCACCACCAGATCAATGTACAATATAGTGGTGCTGTCGGTTACCTTCACCGCCGCATCAGAGCTCGCTCCACACGGCAAATGGTTGCCTACCACTGCCAGTTTTGCGGATGATCCAACGCTGATGACGGAGACAACAATGTCGGCTGGGCATACCATCCCACGGTGATGAACGAGACATCATTCTTAGTCTAGGTTATGATCCGGCTTTGATGTAGGTACCAGCATATCGGTTGTCGTAAGATTGGTGGTGTGGATGGCGGTATCAACATCGGTCTGGTGTACTATGCGGTGGTGAAGTCATGTCCATCACCGCCATTTGGCAATTTTTGGCAGTGTTGTCACTATCATCACCACCGGTTGTTTCCGTATCACCAACGATTTGGACAAGTCGGCAGTGATACTACATTTTTAGAGTACAATTGTAATAATAATACAAATATTATTTTGTCAACGCTAGACCCGGGTTGTATATACACTACTAACAGGTTTTGCTCTAGGTAAATCTTGAATCTCTTGCGAGGGTGTTCTAGTTTGAGGAGGAAAAAACAATCGAGCATAGTTAGCCATCAGCATCGGACTCGAGGAGGATAACCTAGTGCAGGAACCCCAATTGTCGCATAAAAAACGAGTTCCAGTTGGAGCCCCAACAACAGGCAACCATGTCTAGGAAGAGAGGTAGTGAGGAGTAGCTCTTTTTTGAAAGCAGGATGATTATGGAGCAGAGCTCCCCAGTATGTTTAACCCCAGCCTGAAATTTGCTCCTACAGGGAATCGAACACAAGACCTAAGGATAGCACTAGAGCCACTAAACTAACTTACCTAAAGGCTTGAGCTTTTCTCCATCCAAGCTTTGTGATCTGCTAGAAGTGGCATGTAATCTTAGATGGTGAAGTAATCAAGAGATCAAATTCATTCTTCACTTCTCTTCTCCCAAATCTAAAATTTCTCTTTTTTGGTAACTACGTGGTCATTTTTGAGAGATTTTTGTGCTTATGGTTTGGGTGATTGTTGGGCATGTTTTTTGAGAGTTTGGGACCCTTGGAACTTGTTCAAAACATGACTTGAAGCCCAGCACCTATCTATCTTGTTCCAAGCCCCAAAATCCCTACTTTTAGGCATCTTTTGGTGAAATTCTCGAGTATCTTTGAGCCGAATTTTTTGGGTTGATTTCTTGTGCTTCCTAGGTGCCATGAGGTCTTGGGAACACGCTTACCCATTGCCTCCACCAGATTTCTCACGAGCACCTCCATCTCCGATCCTTCGTTTAATGAAAATTGCAACACTACTACATTCAGACCTATCACAAGCGGTTCGTAAAGCCCATCACTAACGTTTTTCGGTCTCGGCAGTAAGCAGTCGGTGGTGATAACAATCTCATCATAGGCGGTTTGCAACTGGCGGTGATAATAGCTTATCACAGTTGGTTCATATTACCGGCCGGCGGTGATTTAAATTTTCAAAAATCCCAAAAAACGGGCTAAAAAAATAGCAACAAATGTTGTTTCAACCCTGGGAAGCCCCTCCCACCAGCTCCAGCTTCATGGTACTAGGAAGCTGCTCTAGCTCCAGCTCCACGGTATTTTTCATGGTACACGATGGTGGTGGGATTCGAACCTGATATCATTGTCCTTAACTACTCTAACCACTCTTCTCTAACCACTCCACCCCTAAGTCACTTGTGTATACAGGATATCCATTCCCTAGTATTCACTTTTTAGGATTTTAAAATAAATATTTAGGACCCTAAACAACTTCAAATGAAAAATTCATAAACTACAAATTTGTTGTTCTAATCAAGATCTACAACTTTGATTTTGATTGTTTTGCCATCCGAGGCTATTTGACAAATTTAAATTTCAAAACGTTAAAACTTCAGCTAGACTTTTGGGACCTCAAATGATTTCAAATGAAAAACTCATCAACTATAAAGTTGTTGTTCTCATCAAGATCTACAACTTTGCTTTTGGTCAATTTTCCATCCGAGGTTGTTTGAAAATTTTAGTTTTTTAATATTTTAAATCTTTAGATACAAATTTGAAACTATAAATGATTTATAATAAAATAGTTGTCAACTAAAAAGTTGTAGATCTCATCAAGATATACAACTTTGGTTTTGGTCATTTCTCCATCTAAGGTCATTTGTACAATTAAAAAAAATTGAATTTCTAAATTTGAGCGCTTCAAAGAGAATTCTGGGACCGTAAATGGTTTCAAATGAAAAGTCTTCAACTATAAAGTTATAGATCTCATCGAGATCTACAACTTTGATATAAAGTTTGTTTTCATCCAACTTTATTTGAAAAAGTTATGAATTTTAATTTATTGTGCTGCAGCATGTTTATCACCGCCGTATCTTACAACAAGCTGGCGGTGAAAAACGTCTTCGCCACCGGTTCATATGGCGAGGCGGCAGTGATGAGGAGCACATCATCACCACCGGTTGGTGGTGCAAACCGGCTGTGATGATGGACTATCACCGCCGGTTGGTAAGATGAAGCGGTGGTGATAGTTATCAACCACGGTGTTCTTACGAACCGGCGATGATACTCTCATCACCGATGGTTCATATTATGAACCCTTGGTGATAAGCATCACTAACGTTTTAATGATACCTGCGGTGATAGAAGCATTGGTGATATGTCAATCTGTAGTAGTGCAAAAACCCAACTTGAGAGCTTGATTTTCAATATGTCATTCAAGATTGGATCTTTTTGAGGTGAGATTTTGTGGATACCTTCAAAACATTTTAAGAAAGTTATGTGCAAAATTTCAGGTCATTTGGACTTTGTCGGATCAAGTTTTGCTTTTCTTGTGTATCTCGGTTAGTTGAGTAGCTTGCCTCTAGTAATTTGTGTGCTCCAGTAGTAGTATTAATTATTTACTAATAGAATTGTGGTAGGAGGCCGACTTGCATTGAAGTGATTAAGCTAGGCTTGTAGTGGCTATTGGGATTGTCTTTAGTACTAATCACTTTGGCCTAGTGTTTTATCTTTGAAGGAATTTTAATATTCAATTCCCCTAGCCATCCATAGATCATTTCATATTTGAACTTGTTCCTTTGTGTCTTCTTATCGGGGCTGCAACTTCTTGATGTCTTGGACTTCTTTCTTGTCTCGTAAGATCTTCACAGTACCTCTTTGTTCTTGCTTGAGCTGTTAATCACTTGATCTTCATGTTGCCTTTCTCTAATTCGATCCTGTATCCCTAGAACTAAACACCTTTTATACTACAAAACAACATCAGTTTTATTGCTCATGTTGTCACTCAATCACCAAAATCATAGATGGTGAAGGCCCTATGTTTGGTTTTGGTAACTGAGACAACCAGTGGTTCCTAAAGAGGGAAGTGATTTATCAAAGGAAAATTTAGCAAGAAGAAACTAGAATGGCAACAAAGCTGTCTACGTTCTGCTACAAGAACGAAACAATTTGTCACCTCTTCTTTAAATGCATTTATACTAAATTTCTTTGGCATTCTGTTTTCATAATTCTGACCCACAGGAGCCGCACTACGCTTTGATTAAGCGCATTCTTTGCTACCTCCACGGGACATTGGACTATGGCTTACAGCTTCATCGCACGGATACCTCCACTCTTGTTGCTTACTCAGATCCAGATTGGGCCGGTTGTCCTGATACTCGGCGCTCCACCTCTGGTTACGCTGTCTTTCTTAGCGACAATCTTGTCTCTTGGTCATCCAAGCACCAGCCCACTATGTCCCGTTCCAGTGCTAAGGCCGAATACCGTGTTGTTGCCAATGCGGTTGCCGAGATGACTTGGTTACGCCAGTTACTCAGGAGTTGCATATTCCTCTCCAGCGCGCCACTATTGTTTATTGTGACAATGCAGTGTATCTCTCGACAAATCCGGTGCAGCATCAGCGCACCAAACACATCGAGATTGATCTTTACTTTGTCCGTGAATGTGTAGCGGCTGGGGCGGTTCGGGTGCTGCATGTCCCCACCTCCTCACAGTATGCTGATATCTTCACCAAGGGACTGCCATCTTTGGTCTTTCATGAGTTCAGGTCCAGTCTGAGCGTTCTTCTCTGTGGCTAGCTACGCTCAGACTGCGGGAGGGTGTTAGACATATACGGCAGGCCTTGCATGGCACTGTTGATTAGTGGTGTTTATCCCTTGACTAGTGTTGCCTTGTTTAGCCCTTGACTAGTGTTGCCTTGTTTAGCAAGTCATATGGGCCTGGGCACCTTCCTATCCAACTGAACGTTGCTTATATGAGTCAGTTGGATACGGTGATATATCTGTACTTGTCATCTACGATTAATACATACGAATTATATCGTCTATCAGGTACAAACAGAGGGAGCTCAAATAAATCTCTGTTGCTGATAGGAGGTACAACCATTTGTTGGACAATATATATGGCTAACAAGCAATGAAATTGTTTTTGACAAATCTCGATCCAAAACTTTATTGCATGTTCTGTTTAGAGAAACACATTGGTTATGTCAACAGGTGCAATTACAGTGTGGTGAAGCCAACAAGGAGCGCATCATCCAGACTTATGGATTGCTCGAGACGGCTGTGGTGCATTTTTTTTCTTCCTTTGCATGACCAAATTATGCTAGAATTAAGCTTTGAGTTTTTTTTTACGTTTTATGCTATAATAAACTGTTAGATTCTCTTGGCAACAGGAGATAAAGTCAGATTTATTCCTTTGTATCAAATAAGAAAAGAACCGAATCACCATCTAGCTCTGTCCCCGACCCTTCTACTTGCTCGTCTTGTTCTCTAACCCAAGTTCTTGCTATTCCCAATCTAAACCAAACTCGATTCTTCCCGAATTGTATCAGTTCTCCTATTATTGTGATTTGATAGTCAAGGTTCATGACATAGTAGATACAGAGTTGAATAGAATAACGAATTTTGTGAGCTTCATGCTTATTTCTACGTCTATATAGTTTGTGAGAATATAGCAGTAGGATAAACGTGTTACCATCGACCATCATCACTATGACAATACGGCAAAAGTAGTCATAAGGGGTGTTTGGTTTCCCCTCCTAATTTTTAGTCCATATCACATCGGATGTTTAATACTAATTTGTAGTATTAAATATAGACTAATTATGAAACTTTTCTTTTAGAAAAGGGAATGTATTAATATCTCAGCTTCTGCATCGACCAATGCATATGGCTGTTTCTTATAGACTAATTATGAAACTAAATGCATAGATTGAGACTAATTTGCGAGATAAATCTATTAAGCTTAATTAGTCTATGATTTGACAATGTGGTGCTACCGTAAACATGTGCTAAAAACGGATTAATTAGGCTTAATAAATTCGTCTTGTGGATGAGTGACGACTTCTCTAATTTGTTTTATTATTACTATCCGAACAAATGTGACACCCCATGTGAAACCTTTTAAGCTTTAGTCCCTGGATCCAAACACACCTTAAGTTTTACTAAGAGGTTTTGCTCAAGGTAAATCTTGAAATTCTTCAGTGGGTGTTCTACTCTGAGGCTCCGTTCGGTTCTTCCAGAATGGGCTGTTCCGCGCCTCTAACGTACGGCTCCGGCGCTATACAAATTTGTGAAGAAACTGTTCAGCTCGGAATAATTCCCCAATAACCGAATGAGGCCTTGTTAGGAGGAAAAGTCCGGACGGACGCCTGCACCTGAACGCTCGTGCTGCACTCCGTTTCCCGCGCTCGGGCCAGCACACCCTCGCCCGAGCTTGCATTTTGCTCGCCCACGCGGGGCCCGCGCCACTCGGACGACGCTCGTGCCCTCTCCCCTTCTCACACGCATTGCAACATGTGTAACACCCGATCTACTTTTGCAACATCCTGATGAAACACTTGCAATATACGTCCGAAACAGCTGAAACACTTACAATAGAAGACTGAAACACATGCAAAACATAAAAAAAAACTTAAAAACACGTGTATAGCCATTGCAAACATAGAGATGAAACACTTGCAACATACGTATAAAAACACCTGAAACACCTGCATATATATGCAACAACTCGATCTAGTTTTGCAACATCCAAATGAAACACTTGCAACATACGTCTCAAACATATGAAACATTTGGAACATACACTTGAAACATACGTGTATAGCCCATTGCAACATGTGCAACACCCAGATCTACTTTTAGAACATCCTTATGAAACACTTGAAACATACCTTTAAAATATCTGAAACATTCAAAATGTACGCTTGCAACATGCATTGTATCTCGGAGCGGCCTCCTCTACCGTCTACATCAGGGCGCCATAGCAATAGTAGGAGGCGAGGCCGGAGGGCTTCTGCGCCAGGGCCCAACGCTTCTCTTTGCGCGGCGACCTCAGTGGCTAGCTGGTGGCCGAGGGAGCGATCACCACGTGTGGGCGTGGCAATTAATGCCTGCGCCATCAAGCGAAGAGGGCCACAGAGCAGAAGCAGCGGCAGGAAGCAACGGGGTGGCGCAATGGAGCAGGAGAAGGAGCAGCGCGGGGTGGCCGTCGACGGCGAAGCGGCACTACGTAAAAAATGATTTTTAGCAACGGTTCAAATTTTTTGTAGGGGCGGCTGGTGATGGAGCCGCACCTACAGTGGCGTGCTCGGCTGCCCAAACATCAGCCGCCCCTACAAATGGAACAGCAGGGGCGGCTAGTGTTACGAGCTGCCCCTACAAATGGGGTCTGATTTGTAGGGGCGGCTCAATCACCAACCGCCCCTGGAGTTGCTATTTGTAGGGCAGCTGGTGATTGAGCCGCCCCTACAAATGGCCCCGTATAAATGGCTCCGATTTGTAGGGGCGGCTCAATCACCAGCCGCCCCTACAAATGCCCCACATATATAACAACATCAGCACCTTCTTCCTCCTCGGGTCACTCACTCCAACCCGTGAAAGAAAGGTGGGGAGACCTTGGGCACCTCCCGAAAATTGCTCTACTAAGGGGGGAAGGTTTTGGTCTCAAATCCTTTGATGGAGAGGTTGTAGAAGGTAGGAAAATGCTATGCCACACTTTTTTTTAAGTTTTAATGGTTGGTTAGTGAGTAATTAGAGTTTTATTTTTCTCTCTATTCTATGGTGATTGAGCTACTTATGAAGCAAATTAGACCCAAGTTTTAAATGTACTAGGGTAAATTGGGAGGGGAACAAGATCATACCCTTATTTGGTCCATATTTCTTGATTTTAGTAAACAATTAGTTAGTTTTATAGATGTTTCATGTGCAAGTGGATCTAGATTTAGGGTTTGTTTTTTTTATTAATTTTGTTTCTGTAAATTTATGTTTGATGAAATTGGACTAGGGTTTGTATGAAAGATATTGGGTAAAGTATAATTGTTGCTAATTGTTGTCTTTGAAATTATTTATTGTAATCTATAAATATGTATTTTAATTATTTATGGATAAATAGGCCATTAATTAATTTTCCTCTACCATGCTGTGTTTTTATGCTTCATGTAATAATATTAGATTTATATTCATATATATCTGAAGTATATACAATTATTCTCAAGTAATTATTACTTTGATTCATTTTTATATATATCTGAATAAGTAGTCTTTTAATGTTTGTTTTGTTGTTGTTGTAAAAGATGGAGTACAGGAACTCTAGGATGTATGGTTCGTTAAGGTTCAAGGCAGGTTTCATTGAAGAGGTGGATAAATTTATTGAAGCCGCAAAGAAGCATGCAACGACATTGAAAGAGAATAAGGATATAATTATTTGCCCTTGTAAAGATTGCAAAAACCGTATGACATGGATAGATGTGACTATCATTATATCACATTTGATTATCCGAGGATTTGTTGAGGACTACACAGTGTGGATTCATCATGGTGAAACGGTTATTGTTAACGACAAGGATGAGGAGGAATACGACGACGAAACCATAGAATCCCTGTCCCAATATTCAGCAGAGCTTGATGCACGAATGGATTTCGAGTTTGGTAGTGAACAAGGTGGTGATGCTGGTGGTTGGGATGGTAACGATGAAGGTGGTGCCAATAATGATGGTAGAGCACGTGTCGGGGATGAAGATGAGTTGGAGGACATGATTCTTGCCATTGAACCAGAGATTTTACTAAATAGCCCGAAAGGTCTAGAAAATTTGGAAAGGGTGACAAAAGCATCGAATGAGACTGTGTATGGTGTTGAAAAGGGTTGTCTGACACATTGGACATTGCTATGTTTTGTGCTTGAGCTGCTCATCCTAAAGGCTAAGTACGGCTGGTCAGACTGTAGTTTCAATGATCTATTGCATCTCTTGTCATGGGTGCTGCCACAACCAAACTCAGTTCTCACCAACACATACCAAGCGAAGAAGGTCATAAGCCCATTGAGAATGGGGGTTGAAAAAATCCATGCATGCCTCAACCACTGTATACTTTTTTGTGGCGAAACATTCAAGTCACTAGATAAATGTCCCCGGTGTGGGGCCAGCCGGTACAAGAACAATGACCTTTACAGTGGGGACAAACCCTCCATGGGAAAAAAGTGGAATAAGAAGGGTACAAAAAAGGTGGTACAAGAATTTCAACCCCTAGAGGACACTCCATTAGGCAACGATGCAAAGCAGAGAAGAATTCCTGCCCTGGTAATGTGGTACCTGCCAGTGACCGTCCGCTTGAGACGTATCTTCCTGAACCCTAAAGAAGCCGCACTCATGACATGGTGGGATGATGAGCGTAAGGTGGATGATGATAAGATTGCACACCCGGCTGATTGTAGTCAGTGGCAAAGGTTTGATGAGAAGCACAAAGAATTCAGCGATGACCCAAAAAATGTACGGTTTGGCTTAAGCACCGATGGAATGAATCCCTTCAATGAGAGGATGAGCGACCACAACACATGGCCAGTGATCTTGACCATGTACAACATCCCAACATGGTTGTGTTAGAAGAGAAAGTACCTTCTCCTCACTATTCTTATTTCTGGCCCTAAACAATCAGGCATTGATATAGACGTGTTCCTCGAGCCCTTGATGCAAGAAATGGAGAGGCTATGGAGGCATGGGGAGCAGATGTACGATGCGTTCTGAAAGGAGGACTTCATATGTAGAGCAATAATATTTGTTACTAGCAATGATTACCCCGCGCTGTTTGCTTTGTCTGGACAGATCAAAGGGAAGATGGGATGTTTGGTTTGCTTGGATGGTACTACATGGGTGTACCTGGATGCATCCAAGAAGATAGTTTACCTAAGGAACCGATGCTTCTTAAAGACAAGTCACAAGTACCGCAGCAAATTGTTCTTTAGATTTTATGACAACACCCCGGAGATTGAACCCCCTCCAGAGAGACGTCATAACAGAGAACACGTGTATAGAATGGTGAAAAACATACACATCGTCTATGGAAAGAAGAATCTGGATGGGACAAACAGAGATAGAAGCACACCTCCTGTCGAAGGCGTACCTTTCAAGAAACAATCGATCTTCTTTCAGTATCTGCCTTATTGGCCAAACTTGGAGGTCCCCCATACCATTGATGCTATGCACGTGCAGAAGAATGTCTTTGAGAGTCTCATTGCTACCTTGATGGACACAGGCAAGTCAAAGGATGGTCTGAAAGCACGGAAAGACATGGTGCAGCTAAACGTGATGCCACAGCTGCACCCGATACCTGAGGCTAATGGAAAATACACTCTGCCTGCGGCGTGCTTCAACCTAACACCAGACGAGAAGAGAGTTATATGCACTTTCCTGAGGGGGATCAAAGTCCCGACTAGGTTTTCAGCAAATGTGAAGAAGCTAGTGTCGATGAAGGACTTGTCAATAACACACTATAAGGCTCACGATTGCCATGTGATGCTGACAGTGTTTCTACCTATTGCAATCAGGGCTATAAAGCTAGAGTTCTTGAAAATGGCCATCACCCGCATGTGCTACTTCTTTTCGAAGATCTCACAGAAGATGATTGGCAAGGAAGAGCTGAGTGACCTACAAGAATTTATGGTGGAGACACAAAACCAACTGGAGATGTGTTTACCTCCTGCTTTTTTTGATATAATGTCACATCTCATGATTCACATGGTTCATCAAATACAGGCGCTTGGCCCTTGCTACTTGCATGAAATGTGGTCCTACGAGCGGTTCATGTCGGTTCTAAGTCGATACGTGCATAATCGAGCATACCCAGAGGGCTCCATGATAGAGGGTTACAGTACTGAAGAAGTCATTGAGTGCTGTCAAGAGTACCTAAAAGTACAGAAAGGGATTGATAAACCCGATTCTTGTCACAAGGGTAGGCTGGCTGGGAAGGGCACCAGTGGTAGAAAAGTGTTCATCGACCATGATTACAAAGAGATGAGTCGGGCTCATTAAAGTGTCTTGCAGAGTACACAACTGATGCAACCGTATATTGATGAACACTTTGCTATCATTATGGCGGAGAGAAATGGCCATTCGGATGATTGGGTCATGAAACAACACAAGCAACAACTAACTACATGGTTGAAGGACCAAAACATACCGCCTGGAGAAACCATAGACTCTATTACCATCAGTAGGTTGGCGGAGGGGCCATCGAGACAAGTGACATCTTGGAATGCTTATGACATCAATGGGTATACGTACTATACCCACGCAAAGGATAGTAAATATATGAACCAAAACAACGGCGTTCGAATAGAGGCTCTCGATGGATTAGGGCGAAAGATTCAATACTTTGGCATCATTGAAGAGATATGGGAACTTGACTATGGAAGGGATATAACGGTGGCCCTGTTTCGATGCCGCTGGATCAAACAACACCAACTGAACGAGATCAGATTGAGAGTCCTGGACCTCGAGAATCTAGGCTACCAAGATGACCCTTGGGTGCTCGCTTCACGTGTCGCCCAAGTTTTCTATATGTCTGACCCACAAAGTAACCTCTCCCCAAAGAAGAAGACAAAGTACGTGGTTGCCTCAGGGAAACAACACGTTATTGGAGTTGATGGCGTGGACGATGTTGAAGCTTACAATAACTACGATGAGATGCCGCTATTCACATACTTTTCTAAGAAGATCAGTGTTGTGGAAAAGAACCTCCCCAAAGACATAATGCCATGGGAACGAAAATGTGTCAAGGGGAAAGTTGTTACAGTGGGCTAGCTAGTTGTTGAACGTGGAGTGTTTGTGTAAGTGTGTGTTTGTAAGACTTCATTTATGCATGCGTGTGAGACTATATATTTATGTACGTGTGTAAGACTACATATTTTTGTATGTGTGTGAGACTATATTTTATGCATGTGTGTGAGACTACCCTTTGCAACATCCAGATGACTCTATTTGAACATCAAGTTAGTGTGTTGATTTGATCATTCTTTTCATTTGACAAAGTTTGAGCACTTCAAATTTTCAAATTTAAAAAAATGACAAGTTCGAACGAGATTTTCAACATTTAATGATTTCAGCTGAAAAAGTAATGAATACCAAAGTTGTATAACTCATCAAGATCTACAACTTTTATTTTGATCATTTCTTCATCTAACAAAGTGATAGTAAACATTGTTCACAAATCAACATGTTTCTCATATAGTTCATGAAACTATGAATCATATGTGAATTTATGAACAATGTTTCCTAATACTTTGTCATATGAAGAAGTGACCAAAATAAAAGTTATAGACAGTGAAGAGTTCAACAACTTTTATGTTCACGACTTTTATTGTTGAAATCATTTAAGGTTTCAAAATCTTGTTTGAAGTTGCCATTTAGTGAAATTCAAAATTTCAACTATTTAAATTTGGTCAAATGAAAATATGATGAAAATAAAAATTGTACATATTGATGAGTTCTACAACTTTGGTATTCATGAGTTTTTTATCTGAAATCATTTACTCTTTCAAAATATTATTTCAAGTTGAAATTGTTTCAATTTCAAAATTTGAATCATTCAAACAAAGTCACATGACAAGATGACCAAAATAAAAGTTGTACATGTCAATGAGTTATACAACTTTTATGTTTACAACATTTTCATTTTATTTCATTTAATGTCATAAAATTGTAGTCGAAGTTTTAAAATTCAAAATTTTAATTTTTGCTTTTTTGTTTTCTATATTGTTTTGACTACAATTGTTTATATATATATATATATATCTTCATATATAGAATAATACAAAATATTATATTTGTGAATATACACAATTTTTTTATATTACTTTGGGTTTTTATGATATAAAAAATATAGAATTTATAATTTAAAAAATAGAAACTATTTGTAGGGGCGGTTGGATCAGGAACTGCCCCTATAAATGCATTTGTAGGGGCGGCTGGATCAGAAACCGCCCCTACAAATAGTCCCAAGTATAAATAGGAAGGCGCACGGGAGTCGGACTATCTGGGCGCTATCTTCTTCCTCCGACGCCGTCAGGCTGCCCCGCGCGCCTAGGGTTTCCGCCACCGGCCACGCCTCCAGTCCCGCGCCCGCGCCCGCCCACACCCGGCCCCCGGCGTCCCACACCCGGCCCCCGGCGCCTGCCCCCGCGTGCCTAGTGTTTCTGCCGCCGGCCACGCCGCCGGTCCCGCGCCCGCACCCGCCCCTGGCGGCCGGCCTCCGGCGTCCTGCCCCCGCACGCCGACGACCAAGCTCCCGGCGCCCCGCGCCCGGCCCCCGGCGTCCCGCACCCGCACGCCGACGACACACGCTCCTGGCGCCCCGCGCCAGGCCCCCTGCCCCCGCACACCGACGACACATGTATGTTCCTCCTCTCCCTTTCTCTGCTGTGCTGCGTCTGCTTGCTGTCATTTACTTAGCAGTTAAGTTGATTTCCTTTTGAGCTCTTATCTGGATTGGATTAGTGCTTGAGAATAATATAAGTACTACTGGTAGTCTAAGTACTTATTTATTAGTCATCAGCTGTTGGCAGTAGCTCAGTTCAGGTCCTGTCCTGTATGTATGTATGAGTGTACGCCATGTATGTTAGGACCCCTCCCAGGTCTAGGTGCTGGAAGGAAGGCAACACCAACTCAGTGTTGCCCTAACTTAAAATTCCCATGTTGTTTAGCCATTCTCCGGTTTCCAGTAGGAAATTGAGCAATCAGTGGTAGCATTAGTACTAGCTGAACCCAGGATGTGGCAAAGATCTTGAAACCTTGCTGTAACATAATCATGTGTCACTTGCGATGATGTAGTACTAAACTGGAGGGCTTGGAGATCCAGTTGGCAGCAGGTTGGTTGGGTGTCCATCCCCATCTTGAACAGAGGCTGAAGAATCGTATGCTAGGATTCCCATCCCCTGATCCCAGCTTGTCCCCCTTGTCTGCTGACTAAAACATAAGGGTGTTGTTGGTTGTTGGATGGGATTTGCATTGTATATGCTGGCTGAGGGGATACATGTTGAGTGGAATGGAATCGTATTTTAGAAAAGAAAGTGTTTAATGAAGTTGCATGAGCGTATATGAGATGCTATTTTATTTTAGTTATTATGTATTTGAGCGGATGCGGTCTCTCTGACCAGGGGCGTCCATGGGCCCGTGCGACCGAACTGGGCCCCCAAAAATCATGGGCCCCAAGATTTACTAAGTATCCTAAGCATATATAATAATTTTGGGCTTTGTTTTAATTAGAAAATCAGCCTAAGCTGTCTACCTTGGCCCAAAAACGTGGCCTGCTGGAGGTGGAGCTCAAATTGGAATTTGTTGTAGTAGCAAATTAAAATTGTAGCCATCATCAGCCATTTGTAAATCTGCGCGACTTATAAAAGAGCTTCTTTGTATCCCTGAGAAAAAAGAGACCAGCTTGATGAATCATGCTACTAGTACAGCGATGAATCATGCCCTGAGATAAAAGAGCTTACGTTCTTGTATAAGTACCGTGTGTCGACTGTGTTGAAGTTAATGCTCTGCATCATTGACGCCCCTGTTTTTTCTTTCTTTCTATTTTGCTCTCTAACAAATGTCGCTGTTAAGAAAGAGAGTTCATCCCTTGCTCCTCTGATTGGATAGCCTGATGTGCGATGTGTCCATCTAAATCTGGATTAGTTTATCAGAAGCCAGCGGTCGTTGGCAGTGCAATTCTTTTAGTAGTTTCCCGCACTTGCCTACCAGCAGATTAAGATAGTACTTACCTCACTGTTGCCATCTGATCTGATCTAGTACTAGTCTGAGGAGAGGAGATTTATTTGCACTAGTCATAGTAGTAGAGTCTAATATTGTACGTAAATAGCCACCTCATCATCCCTGCGTGGGCTGATGAGGAAGATTTACCAAAAAAGAAGTCTATAATACCATTGTGGGAATGCTAAATAAGCATTGTTTCTTTAGTAGTGTGTTCTACATGTGCATTACTTGGACAAACAGTATGCATGCTAATTGTTAAGTATGACAATTTCTTCCCACTTTTATATATAAAAATTGGACAAACGCACTAGGATTTCTTCCCACTTTTTTCTGTTGTCTTGTGCTACTTGCTCTTTACTTATGTTCAGTAGGGTCAGTAGGGTCGGTCACTTGATTTGAACTTGTTCGGTAGGGTTGCTCTTTTTCTGTTGTATGTCAGTAATTTGCCTAACAAAAGTTCTAATATATGCACATGGCTCTGCAGTTATATATATATATTCTTCTTACACTATTGTGGCTGGTGGCTACTAATCTTCTCTGTACTTGCTGTCTTCTCTGTACTCCTCTTCTACTACCACTCTCCTCTACTCCACTCTAGTGTACTCCTCTCCTCTTCTAAGCAATTGTTGCTTTTTTTACTACTTCTCTACTACTACTGTCTACTACTTCTGATTATAGTATTGTGAGAGACAGCACCTTCCCTACTACTGTACTCCTCTTCCCTACTACTACTGTCTACTATTTCTGATTGTCCGATCTGCTTATCAGGTTCGGAAGATATTAAGCATATGATGTTCATGTTCTTATTAATGGCTTTATTTCATGGAACACATTGGCTGTTCTACTACTACTACTATACTACTGTCCTACTACTACTGCTGTTCTACTGCTACTCTATATTACTCTAGTGTTGGCTGCTGCTCTGCCCTCTTCCCTATACTCTTAGAAACTACTACCGGTACTAGCTGGCTGCTAGCTACTCTACTTGCTGCTAGCTACTCTCCTACTACTAGCTGGCTATCTAAGTTACCAGATTTTGATCTGTAGGGGTCTTCCAACCATGTGGCAGCAGTCAACTGTTTTTTGGCTATTTTTCCTATCATCTATGTTTGGGAAGCAGCAGCTGCTTGTTTTTACACCTTTTCCTCTCTATGTTTGTTAAGCAGCTGTTGCTTTCTTTTTGCCAAATCTTCCCTCTCCTCTCCTCTCCTTTGTTTTGCCGATGATGAAATTGTCTAAGTTCATACATTATATGGAATATGAGCTGATGATCAAGAACTTGTGAGGAACTTGGCATCATTAGCAGCCGCCCCTACATTACGTTCTCCTCTATTCTCTGTTATGATGCCTTGATGCTCCAAGTTCAAGATCAGATGATGATTGACATGTTTCTGAGGCCTCTACACTGCTACTTCTCGTTTTTTGACATATTGTTGTTTTATAGGACTACTTTGTTTTATAGACCTTTTTTATTTCTTATACCTTCTAAGACTTTTTCCCTAAAGCACACTTTCTTGCATCTATTAGAACAAAGCGCGAAATAATGTCGCGGACACCAGACAGTGCAGCCCGATGCCCCGAGCATGATGAGCAGCCAACCCTTGAGGAGCAAGCACTAGAGGACCAGCTTTACTCAGGAACAGTTCGATAACGAGGTAGAAAAGGATCTAGAAGTGATGCTTACTCAGGAGCAGTGTGACGAGGAGGAAGGCCCCGAAGGAGAGGCTGCTGAAAGCGAAGAAGAAGAGGATGATGATGATGATGACTCAGAAGAGGGATATGTAAGTTCCGAGGATCCTTTCCCATGTGAAGCCAGAAGGAGGCCAACAGAGGAAGATTTGGATAAGGACTTTGACCCAAACGAGGAGGTAGGGAAAAAGTCTTAGCTTGTAAATTTTGCTAAAGCTTTGGTTGTGTTACCCCTGCTAACACTTTGACCTATCGTATATACAGGTCCCTCCTGAAACTCAAAAAAGATGATGTCGACGTCCGCGACATCTCGCTGGACAAGACGTAGTAGAGGAAAGGAGAGCAGAGGCAACAGCCACAGAGACGGATCACGATGCCTCTGCTCCACAACCTGAAGACACAACCACGACTACCAAGCTTAAGAGGAAACGAGGGGATAGAAAATGAAATCTATATTCAGATAAGGCATGCTATGTGATAATGGAGGTCGGGCCATCAGGGGAGGTCCTTGAGCCAAAGGAATTAAGAGAACGATTCCATAATATGATCGGGGTCCTAGTAAGAGATAAATTGAACCCAGCAATCCCTAACTGGAAAGAGGTACCAGAGAACAAAAAGAATAAACTATGGGATAGGCAGCTGAGGGTCAATTTTAGATTTCCGGAGGGTAAGCACGAACTGGTAAAAAAATGCTTTCAGGATGATGGGAGAGGTATTCCGACGTTGGAGGTCGGAGCTCAACACGAAGTATATCCAAAAGGGGTTAACTCCCTTCAACGAGTTCGGCAAAATAACTCCTAGTCAATGGGAGGAGCTCGTGGCTCAGAAGACTTCACCGGAGGCATTAGAGCTCAGTGCCCGTAACACCGAGCTGGCGAAGAGGAACAAACACCACCATCATCTAGGCCCCGGTGGCTACTATGCCAAGGAAGAGCAGTTTAGGAAGATGGACGAAGAGGCCGCAGCTGCTGAGAATATTGATGTGACGAATCTGAAGGTATGCTCAAGAAACTGGATATATGCAAGGAGTACAGAATCATCAGGCAGTAATCTTAAGTTTGATAAGCCGGAGACCCAAGAGGCGGTATCAAGGATACTGAAATATGCTGAAGACAAGGAGAATGGCTCATTCAATCCTTCTAGAGAGAGGGACGAGCTTAGCCTTGGCTTAGAAAACAAGGAGCACACAGGCCGCACCAGGGGGCTAGGGAAAAGGATGACCTGGAAGCAAGGATTCGAAGAGGATAGGCACATGTACAAGAAACATGGCCGAGACTGGGAGACTAGTCTTGAGCTCCAAGTGAAGGTTCTAGTTGCGAAGGCGCTGGAGGAGCAAGGACTGTCTATGGAGTCACGGATATTAGTGACATTGCCTGGAGAACTAGCATTAGTTGGCAGCGCTCCAAAAGTTCCTAGCAGCCAAGGTTCCACTGCAGCCACAACCCTCGTCGATCACATACGGGAACCAACTAGTTGCACCTTGGTGTTTCTCAGCAGCTGGCAGAACACTGTGATGGAGGTGGCAACGGGTGTGGCACATCCTCCCGGTGGTTTACACCACAATAATAAGATACCGCTGGACTACACTAGGGTCAAGGTGCATACCGTGAAGCCCGAGTTCATGCAGTGGAGGATAGACTACGCAACTCCCGAGGAGCTGGTGTTACTCGGAGACGTTATTGGGCAGTTCATCCTCTGGCACAAACGGGACATTATATTGACTGCTTCTTCGCCGCCTCCCCCTCTCCCAAATTTGGAGCGTGTTGTTGAGGTTGGGGAGATATTTTCACCGTTTCGTGACCACCACATACCTGAGATGCCACATTCTTCCCCGCCTCCTAGCGAGCATGTGCCTGATGAGATGCCACAACCTTCTCCAGCTCGTACCAAGCAAGTGAATGATGAGATGCCACACTCTTCTCAAGAAGCACAGCCGATACATGAACAACGAGTGCCTCCTGAAGAACGTGATGCACAAGAAGACGAGGACGTGCCTAAATGGTAACTTCAAAAGAAGATTCCAATCAACATAAGGCCAGTTTATGTTCCGGTGAAAGACATCTCGTCGGTGTCCAAGTGGTATTCCCATGACCAGTTCAAGCCTGAGAACCAAGTTAAAAAAAGTCCCATCACGGGGTTCTGAGTAGGCCGTAACTAGAAAACTCCACCAAATTGCAAAGCAGTATCCAAATGTTGATGCCATCAAATGGTCAAAGGATTGCCCGAAAACATATGAAAGAGACAAGCCCTTCATACCAAACCGGGACATCCAGCGCCTACCACTTGGAATGAGAAGGTTCCATGATTGGTACTTGTGTGTTCTCCCAACGAGCATAGATCTCGTACAAGCATGCTTCCCCACCAGCACATTTGGAAGCCTAGCCGGGAAAATTGTCTTTGACTTCAATGACATGCACACATGCTTTCACCTAGGAGAAATGGAGATAAATCTAATTCGCACGTGGTGCTTGTAAGTCCTTGTCCTCCCAATATGATATGAATGTAATCTTTGAATTTTGTTGTAACTAACCCACGCCGTGATTTGTAGAATGCAAGTGCACATTGTCAAACAAATACCAAGTCTGAAAGCCGGGTATGTAGACCCTCAATCTATAGCCCAAACAAATTTTAATTATCCTAAACAGTGGACACTGGATGCCAAAGAGCTAGCTGCTACAAAGACTCTTGGGAGAGAGAGCGCATCCGTACGACGAAACTAAAGGAAGAGTCCCTTAAGGTTGCGGCATACATTGCTCTGACTTTCAAAAATCTACAACAACACTCTACTATATGGCTACCATACAACTTCGAGTAAGTTCAACTATATACTTAAAGCTTTGTTCGATATATTTTATTCGATGCAAAAGAACTTATCTAGTTCTATGATTAAATCCATACAGCAACCACTGGATTTGTATAGCCGTCGATGTCGGGAGGAGCATGGCATGGGTCTTTGATTCAACAGATAAGGACCCGACGACGTACAAAGACTTCATATCGATTCTCAAGATGTATACATATCGACAATCCTCATTAGCTTATATGTTTGTATACATACTTGTAACGTTCACTTATGGATACTAACAAGTTGTATTTGCTAAAATAATTCGAACAGGGCATTTAGGTTCTATGTCACTAATCATCACGGAAGGCATGATCCAGCAAGGAAGGAAAAACTGGCTATAAAAACACTATGTGCGATAAGTGTAACTTACTTCTTCAGTACTCCGTTACATGGCTGTCAAAAGCATTACCTAACATTTTCATATGCAAAACCCACAGTGCCCCAAGTAGAGGCCTGGGAGTGTACATTGTGGATACTATATATGTTCTATAATGAGTAACACCAGTGCCTACAAGAGACATCCCTTAAGGGTAAGTTTGAACCTCTTCATCAGTAGTATAAAAACTTCGTACATGGTATGAAATACTAAATTGAAACTTGTTCTCTTATAGTGGAGAGAAGAGAAAGGAATGAAAAAAGACCCATACAAGGATGACCAACTCTTAGAGCTCGTCGACGACCTTTGCAACTTCATATTGGACCAGATTGTACACGTCAAAGGCGCCTGCCGTAACCGAGAGTCTGACTTAGGTAGAAATCCTCATTACTAACACCATCATGAGACTGAAAGGCTAACTCTAGGACGTTGATAACAATGTGTATGGAATTTGTATATTTAATGATGGATTGTATATATTCTTATGAATTGGACTTGTAATTGTAGTTTATATAATACTATTGTGCTTGTAGTCGCGTTCAAAATATTGGTCGCGGGGCATTCGGCAACGTGAACGCGGTTAGGAACGTTGGTCGTGTGGCGTTCGGCAACGCGAACGCGGTTTGGAACGTTGGTCGCGTGACGTTCGACAACACGAACGCTGGATGGAATACGTGGAAACAAACAGTTCTGGTCAAATTTGAATTGTAAATTTGAATTTTTTTTTTGCGGAAAAACGTACTATATAGGCGGTTCTAGATTGAACCGCCCCTACAAACAAGTATTATAGAGACGGCTGGCACTACAGTCGCCCCTACAAATCAATTTGTAGGAGCGGCTAGTGATTGAGCCGCCCCTACAAATCGATTTGTAGGGACGGCTGGTAATATGAACTGTCCCTACAATTCGATTTGTAGGGGCGGTTCAATCACCAGTTGCCCCTACAAATCGATTTGTAGGAGACGGTTCGGTAGGGGCAGCTGGACAAACCGCCCCTACGAAGGGTTACTAGCCGCCCCTAAAAATGTTTTTTTAGTAGTGCGGGCCACAGAGCGGGAGCAGCGGGGCGACCGACGGAGCATGAGCAGACGGGGTGACCACGCGTGGAGCAGAGCGGAGCAGGTATATTGTCTCCTTTTTTTTATCCAACCGGCGCAACGAAAAGTGGTGGACGCGGATATACTACGTAATAAAAAACGACAAGCAGAGGATTATCAGGCTGGTATCTAGCCCACGAAGGGGCGTGCGGATGGACGGAGGCCTCGTTGGGATCGGACTCGAGGAGGGTAGTAACCTGGCGCAGGCACCCGCTTGTCGCAGCAAACTTAACACGAGTCCGAGTCGGAGCCCCAGCAGCAGGCACCCGTGTCCCCTCGTAATAACGGAAACAAAGCATCCTGGCGTGAACGCGCGCGCGCTATCGTTTCCCTTCCTGGATTACGGTCGAGCTCGGTCCGGACACGCGCCATGGCGGACGTCAGCGGCGGCGACAGCAGAAGCGTCCGGTGGCAGGATGAGGCGGATCCCGAACTGCGCCCCCTCGTGGTCAAACAACTGTACGTTGTCGTCGTCTACTCTTTCTACCTATCCGTGTTCTTCGTCCCCAACCGACGTCGATCGCGCTCGTGATCGACGTACTGCCGCAGTTGTTCGATCTGGTGTTTGGGGGGAGCGTGATCGACGTACTGCCGCGGTTGTTCGATCGGGTGTTTTGGGAGTTTATTAGGGGTGTTTGGTGGAGCGCGATTGTCGTACTGCCGCGGTTGTTGGATCTGATGTTTGGGGGTTTAGGGTTTAACTCCTGTCTCCTGGGCGATTCCGCGAATACAAATGCATCCATCCCGGCCCCGCCGCATTAATTTCCGGATCGATGGGCGTTCAATTCGATTGGCGATTGCTTCATCAGTAGACTGACTCCTAAATTGATAATCACCCGGTCGGATCTGTATGTACTTACGGTGGTTTTTGTTCTGATATAGGAATAGTTTATTTATACTACCTGTATTTATTTCGTTGCTTGTCAAGATGCATGCCTAGCCATTGCGTCCAATTTCCGGGTCCGGATTCAGGGAAATATACACAATTAATTACTGTATACCAAGTTGTACTGTTCTACGTGCAACCTGCCATATGTTTGCTGCTGCATATAGCATACGTATCTACTATGAACAGGCTTGTCTTGTTCTTCTTTCTGTGTGCAGAGAGGCGACAATGGGTGGATTATGCAGGGCTCTGCACAAGGACAGATCACCTCCGGAGGGCCTCAATCAATATGTAGCTGATTTCGAGGAGGCCACATTCGAGAAAGCCACAGACATGGTGCCTTAATTACTAATCTCCTCCTCACTTACACCAATCCATTTCCACGGACACAATGTGCTTCGGTTTCAGATTTGAGGCTAGTTTCCAGTGTTCTGCATTTGTTTACATGCTTCTGCTGATTAACATTATGCCCACTCGCAAGAAAGAAATGCTACGCAGCTGGGAGTCGCTATAATCCACAATCTCATTCCGCTTTGGATTTGATTAATTCAGCCTCACTTGCTTCCGGCCTAATTTAATATTTTGGTTTGTCAGATCCACTACATGAAAATGATATCTATCAGGGTCAGTTTTGGCCAGAAAGAGGCGGTACAACCAAAGGCTAAGGCTGCTGCAGACGGTCAACAAAAGTTGCAAGTGGTGCACCAGATGCAGCAGGCTAACATGGTTCAAGCTATTTGTCAGGTATCAGAACCAGGGATACCTGGAAGAGGGAAGATGATGGTTGCGGGCGCTAACTCCTCCGAATGGTCAAGAGCGTATCTGGGTCTTCACCCGACCTCGAAGGTACGGGCTCCGTTTCGCCCGACCCAGAGGGCACGGGCTCCGTCTCGCTCGACCCCTCAGGTGCGGGCTCCATCTCGGCGGATCCCTCGGGCGCGGGCTCCGTCTCGCCCGACCCCAAGGGCGCGGGCTCCGCCTCGCTCGACTCCGAGGGCGCGTTCTCGTCTCCCACGACCCCTCGGGCGAAATCCCCGTCACGTCCGAGCCCGAGGGCGCGGGAACCGCTTCACCCGATACCAAGAGCGCGGGCTCCACCTCACTCAACCCCTCGGGTGCGGGCTCCGCCTCGCCCGACCCTGAGGGCGCAGTCTCCGCCTTGCTCGACCCCGAGGGCGCGGGTCTCGCCTCGCCAGACCCCTCGATGGGGGATTCCGCCTCGCCCGACGGGGTCCGTAACGCCCCCAACCACTACAGGTCTTGTGGCACGAGCCCAGGGTCAAACTTCTGACACTAAAAAGGGAGCAGGCATGCCTTGACATGACTCGCGGCCACGACAGGCCACATCTGAGGATGCACGTCGTCAACAGTGCCGGGCATACCGACGCTATGTTACCTAATCCCCGTACGGCTTCTGACGGAGATATCTGCTCAGCATGCCGCCCCCTAGGACAGGATGGGGCGTCACGACCGGCTGACGACATCAGCGTACAGCTCCAGTGATGAACAGGGTAACAACGTGAAACCATCCTCGTCATGATCTACAGGGTTGGCGGGACCCGCATGAAGGAAAGGAAAGAGGCTGCGATCGCGGAGGCCTTCTGTTCTCCTGGCTTCTCTCTCTCTCTCTTGTAACCTGTATTTTCCTCTTCATCTATAAAAGGGGAAGCATGACGCCCCCGGAGGGGGGACAACACTTCGAAGGCACAACGCCACTAGGATACAACGCCCACATGCATCCACACCTAGCATACGATATTTCCATCAGAGACTTGGGACCCGCTCCCTCTCTCGCCCGTTTGTAACCTATACTACAAATCAAGTGCCGGTAACAGGAGCAGCAGCAAACTGGACATAGGGATATTCTGCCCGAACAAGTATAAATCCTTATGTCCTCCGAGCACAGCCATCCGAGCTAGACGCGCAAACTAGAAATTTACTAGCCGGTGATTCGAAACACCGACAGTTGGCGCGCCAGGTAGGGGCCTTTTGCGCGTCTCGACGTTCACATCAAGCCTCGGATGGCTAGCCATGGCATCAGCTGGGTCCCGGGCACACGCGTGCACTTTAGGAGCTTGGACTTCATCGTCACGGCGGAGGGAGAGCTGGCATGAGCTCCCTCCCTCGCCCGACCTCTTCATTCCGTCGGTCTCGACGCAATCATCGAGGCCCTCGAGGAGCTGCAGCTGCGCACACCGGAGGCCCGTGTCCCCGGGAGCGACCAACTCCTCGGTTTAGATTACGGGAGGCTAGAGCTCCAACTCGACGCCTTCCTAGGATCCCGACCGTCCCGGGAGGACCTACGCTGCCTCACCTTCTCGTTCGCCAATGTCATGACGCAGCTTGCCGGAGGGGAGCCGCTCTCCTTAGAACATCTCAACCGGGACGCCCCGACAGCATTCCCATTCGGTTTGCGCAATGCCACGAGGACCGTTGGTCACCTCACGGTACAGCGCATGCACCTGCCTCCCATGGATGATGAATTTGTGGGAATGACCGATTACATCATGGAGTCTTTCCACGACCTTCTTGTGGGAGATTTAGAGTCGATCTCCGACTCTGACTCCAGTAGGGGGAGCCATCACCCCTCGCAAGAATGTTTTGTGGCAGGTACCCCCGAGGGACGCGTTGAAAGCGTCCATGAGGAAGGGGCTACCCCATCGAACGACTTCGACGACGAAGTCGAAGAAGATGCTGGGGCCCTTCCCCGCATGTAGGTGGAACAACTGAGGGCGCGGTATCAGGAGCTCGAGGATGCGCAACTCCAGCTAGAGCAGGAGCGCGCGGAGCTAAAACGCGAGATCAAGCATCGTGGGGATGGTGGCTGTGCAAGCACCATCGCCCACGATGTAAACTGGAGGATCGTTGAGGATGACGGAGGCCTCCCGCAGTTCATCCGGGCAAGCCAGAACATAGATGCCGCAGCGGCCCTACTCCGAAGGCTCCCGGAGCCCGCAACACTCGAAGACCATCGGGCCCACCGCGAGATCTGCACGCTACTCGAGCACGCAGCAGTGCAACAGGCGAAAAGCTCGCTGTCTCAGCGACGCGAGCTCGATGCCAGTCTGCGCGTGTCTTTGGGACAACATGGCTAGGATGTATCCGTCCACCAGGCGCCATGCGACGGCGGGGTACTTGCCATGGTCCCAGTGCATGAGCGTCTCGGCCCCAACCGAGACGCACGTAACACCCTGGACGCCCGTATGCGTGGACGGGGGGGGGACAAGAGAGAGGAGGCTGGCCATGGCTACCATCCTCGTCGCGGCGGACGCTACGAAAGCGGTGAAGACTAGAGCCCGAGCCCTAACCCATGAGGCCCCAAGCTTTCGGCCGGCACATCCTCAATGCGGCTTTCCCGCCGTGGTATCGACCGCTGACAAATGCCCCGAAGAACTCCGGGGAAACAAACCCCGGCCTATGGCTCTAGGACTACCGGCTTGCTTGTCAAGCCAGTGGCGCGGATAATGATTGCTTCATTATCCGCAACCTCCCCTTGTTCCTGGCCGATTCGGCGTGAACGTGGCTGGAGCACCTTCCGCCCAACCGGATTCAAAGTTGGGTGAACTTGAAGGAGATCTTTGTGGAAAAGTTCCAGGGCACGTACATGCGCCCCGAGAACCCCTGGGACCCCAAGAACTATCGACAGAAGTCTAGGAAAACTCTTCGTGAGTATATCCGACACTTCTCTCAGTAATGCAACAAGCTGCCTGATGTCGCCGACGCCGACGTCATAGGAGCTTTCCTATCCGGGACCATCTACGAGTCCCTGGTCCACAAGCTGGGACGTAAGGGCCCATGAACCACAAAGGAGCTCCTCGACATCGCCACCAGCCATGCCTCAGGCAAGGAGGCGGTCGGAGTGATTTTCGACCGCTCCAAGGGCAAGGCGAGGCGGGACGAGGATACCGGCGAGGCACCTCCAACCGCCCCAACAAAAAGAAGAGCAAGCAGCGGCATGGGAGCTCACTTGTAGCTGCTACCGAGTGAAAAGGTGGCCAGGCGCTCACCGAGAATGCTCCCAACCACCGCCGAGAATGCTCCCTGTCAAGATTCTATACAAGGATGGTGCCCTCATGAAGCGGTTCCTGTCCGGCGGCTCCGATAAGGGGAACCAGAGAAAGAAGCTTGAGCTGGCGGCTGACGACGCTAAGGGGAAGGATGGCGGCTTTCCAACCCCAGATGGCTGCCTCATGATCTATGGTGGGATGGCGGCCAACGACTCCAAGCGCCGCCAAAAGATCACACACCGCGAGGTCTATGTGGCCGAGCCAGCCATGCCGTCTTTCCTCTGGTGGTCGGAGTCCGCCATCACCTTCAACCAATCCGACCACCCACAGCCTAGGAGGTATCTGCTCATGGTCAACCCTATTGTCGGCACGAAGCGCCTCACCAAGGTGCTGATCCATGGAGGCAGTGGCCTCAACATCATGTACGCCACGACACTTGATGCCATGGGCATCGACCGATCGCACGTCCGACCGACTGGGGCGCCTTTCCACATCATTGTGCTGGGGAAGCAAGCCCTACCGCTCGGGCAGATCGACCTGCCCATCACCTTCGGGGATTTGACCAACTATAGGACGGAGACCGTAACCTTCGAGGTGGTTGGATTCCACGGGACCTACCACGCCATCCTGGGACGACCATGCTATGTGAAGTTCATGGCCGTCCCCAACTACACCTACCTAAAGTTCAAGATGCCGGGCCCGTGTGGGTCATCATCGTCGGCACCTCCTTCCAGCGCGCCTACGAGTGCGAGGTTGAGTGCTGCGAGCATGCCTCGGCAATCGTCGCCTCCGAGGAGCTCGCAGTCATCAAGGAAGGGACTGCCGAGGAGGCACCCGACTCCAAGTGGTCGGCCAGATCCTTTGAGCCCACGGAGGGCATCAAGGTGGTCCTCATAGACCCCAGTAGCTCCGAGGGCAAAGCGGTGCACACTGGCACCACACTTTCCTCCAAATAGGAGAGCGCGCTCGTCGACTTCCTCCACACCAACAGTGATATCATCACGTGGAAACCCTCGGACATGTCGGGCATCTCGAGGGAAGTCGCCAAGCACACCTTGAAGATCAGGCCGGGCTCCCAACCGGTGAAGCAGCGCCTGTGTCACTTCAACAAGGAGAAGCATAGGGCCATCGTTGAAGAGATCACTAAGCTTTTGATGGCCGGATTCATCAAGGAAGTGTACCATCCCGAGTGGTTGGCCAATCCTGTCCTTGTACGAAAAAAGAATGGAAAATGAAGAATGTGTGTTGACTACATGAGTCTCAATAAGACATGTCCAAAGGCTCCGTTTCCTTTGCCACAGATAGATCAAGTGGTCGACTCGACCTCGGGGTGCGAAACCTTCTGCTTCCTTGATGCGTACTCCGAGTACCATCTAATCGGCATGAAAGAATCCGACTAGCTCACGACTTCTTTCATCACCCCGTTCGGGGTATTCTGCTATATCACGATGATTTTCGGTCTGACGAATGCGGGAGCTACATACCAGCGATGCATGCTCAAGTGCTTCAAATACCTCATTGGGAGAACCATTGAGGCCTACATAAACAACATCATGGTCAAGTCCAAACAAACTGACCAGCTCGTAGCTGATTTGGAGCAGACCTTCACAAAACTATGAGCAAACGACATCAAACTCAACCCTAAAAAATGCGTTTTTGGGGTCCCGAGGAGCATGCGGCTTGGGTTCATCATCTCCGAGCGCGGCATCGAAGCCAACCCGGAGAAGATCTTGGGCATCACGAGGATGGTTTCGATCCAGAATCTAAAGGGAGTGCAGTGAGTTACGGGGTGCCTCGCCGCACTTAGCCATTTTTATCTCGTGCCTCGGTGAACGAGGCCTCCCCCTATACCGGCTTTTGAAGAGGACCGACCAGTTCGCGTGGACTCCCGAGGCTGAGGAGGCACTCGACAAAGTCAAAGAAATCCTGATGAAAGCCCCAATCCTGGTCCCCTGACCGATGGAGAGCCACTCCTGCTCTACATAGCAGTCACCACACAAGTGGTCAGTGCCACCCTGGTGGTAGAGTGGGAGGAAGAGGGACACGCCCTCAAAGTGTAGCGCCCTATATACTTCGTTAGCAAGGTCTTTTCTGACTCCAAGACTCGCTAACCACAAATCTTGAAGCTCTTGTACGTCGTCCTGTTCGCCAAGAGGAAGCTGCGTCACTACTTCGAGTCACGCCTGGTGATGGTTGTGATGTCCTTCCCTCTCGGCAAGGTCATCCCAAACTAGGATGCCATAGGGAGAATCGCGAAGTGGGCACTCAAGATGATGGGTCAGGGCATTTCATAAGCCCCTAGAATGGCCATCAAGTCCGAAGCACTAACCGATTTCATTGTGGAATGGATCGAGGTCCAGATGCCGCCAGCAGCCGTTGACCAAGAGTACTGGACGATGTACTTCGATGGGTCGCTGATGAAGAGAGGCACCTGTGTGGGGCTAGTCTTCATTTCGCCCCTTGGGATACGCATGAAGTACGCGGTCCGCCTCCATTTCCCCGCCTCCAACAATGTGGCCAAATACAAGGCGCTCAACAACGGCCTACGCATCGCCATCGAGTTGGGCATCCGATGGCTTGACGTCCAAGGTGACTCACAGCTGGTCATCGGTCAAATCATGAAGGAGTCAAGCTACCATGACACCAAGATGCCTGCTTACTACCGAGAAGTCCGCCAGTTGGAGGACAAGTTTGATGGCCTCGAACTCAATCACATCCCAAGGCAGCTCAACAAGGCGGCCAACACGCTAGCAAAGATGGCGTCCAGCCGGGAGCCAGTGCCGATGGGTGTCTTCGCCAGCGATCAGCACAAGCCTTCGGTACGCTATGAAGAATGCGGATAGACCGAGGATGAGCCGCTTGCCCTGGGCTCGGGGGCTGACCGACCGCCTGCTCCTTCCAACTCCACAGTCATGGGGTCTGACGAAGATCCAGTGGTAGAGCCTGACCATCTAGCTAACTAGAGGACCCCGTACCTTGATTGGTTTCTCCACGAGGTGCTCCCGATGGACAAGACGGAAGCCCGGTGGATCGTACGCCGAGCCAAATCTTTTGTCATTATCAAAGAAGAGCTCTACAAGCAAAGCCACACCGAGATCCTGCAGCGTTGCATTCCCGTCCAACAAGGATGCCAACTGCTGAAGGACAATCACAGTGGGGTTTGTGGACATCATGCCGCACCTAGAACCCTGGTCAGAAACGCATTCTGATAGGGCTTCTACTGGCCTACCACGGTGGTTGACGCTGAGCAGATTGTGCGCACCTGCAAATTGTGTCAATACTACGCCCGGCAGACCCACCTGCCAGCCCAAACACTCCAAACGATCCCCATCACATGGCCGTTCATGGTCTGGGGGCTTGATATGGTCAGACCTCACAAAAGAGCTCCCGGGGGCTACACGTGCTTACTTGTCACAGTAGACAAGTTTACAAAGTGGCTAGAGGCTCGGCCGATCTCCATGATCAATTCCGAGCAGACCATTTTATTCTTCTTCGACATCATCCATCGCTTTGGAGTCCCGAACTCCATTATCATGGACAACGACACATAGTTCACCGGGAAGAAGTTCCTTCGATTCTGCAATGAATACCACATCCGCGTTGATTGGGCCGTCGTGGCGCACCCCTGCATGAACGGGCAGGTCGAGCACACGAATGGCATGGTCCTACAAGGTCTCAAGCCTAGGATTTTCAATCGGTTGAACAAGTTTGGCGGGCGATGGGTCGTGGAGCTTCCCTGCAGTGCTCTAGAGCTTGAGGACGACCCCTAGCTGGGCCACCAGCTACACATCCTTCTTCATGGTCTACGGTTCTGAGACTATCCTCTCGACCGACCTCAACTATGGGGCACTAAGGGTTAGGGCGTACAACAAGCAGGAAGCCAAGGCATCCCTCAAGGACGCTAAGGACCAGCTCGACAAAGCGTGCGACATCGCCCTCTCTGCTCAGCCAAGTACCAGCAAGCATTGTGCCGGTACCATAGCCGTCGGGTGTGGGGTCAGGCCTTCAATGTCGGGGACTTGGTACTCCACCTCGTCTAGAGCAACAAGGACCGCCACAAGCTCTCTCCATCATGGGAGGGACCATTTGTCGTCGCAGAGGTGCTCTGACCAGGCGCCTATAAGCTCAAGACCATCAACGACAAAGTCTTCATCAATGCCTAGAACATCGAATAGCTACATCGCTTTTACCCCTAGCCTATGCATGTACTTAAGAATGATGTTTCTAAAATACGAAAACATTTTCTCTTATCGGTTTCACTATCGTTCCCTCTATCTTTAGTGACGCCCGACCCTGGCAACGGCAAGGGGTCGGGCATCACTCAGGGGCTAATAAGAGTATATCTACTCAGAGACATTCTCTGAGCCCGACCCTCCCTTATGTTAAGATCTCAAAGTAAGGGCTACGAAAACAAACCTTGAGTAAAACTGGTCAGACTGCAAGAAACCTATGCCCCAGCGGCTACGGCATTTTTGCTCACCAGCGTGATCAGAGTTGTTTCGCTCACATCCCAAGATTTACATCCTTAGCCACAGAAAGGGTCGAAACACATTAACCTTTTTTTAAAAAAAAGAGGGACGAAAAACCAAAAGATTGTTCAACCATAGCAGAAATTAAAATCTATCCATTTATTATAAGATCACTATTTGGCCTAACTAACTAATTTTTTGGGGGATGATCTCATCCTCTATCTTGATAGATATGTCCTACACTAGAGGGGCCACCTCCTTCTCGATGTCCTCTAGCTCGGCATCAGAGTAACCGAGCGCGAAGCCCTGGCTCATCATCTCTAGATCGATGTTCTCATAGTGAGAACGAGCGATCACGAACGACCAATTGACGCCAAAACGGAGCGCGCCCCTCGTCATGTCGTGCGCTTGATCCATGATCTGGATGGCATGAACCATGAGTGAGCTTTTCTCTTGTGTCGGGGCTAGCTCGACTTCACTGTAGACCAGCTGGACGGCGACGCGCAGGGCATCGTGCTCATCACTCTCGTTTAAGAGGGTGGCCTTCACCTCGCCGAGCTCCTTCTCTAGGCTGCATCTCTTCGTCACCTCCGCCTCAAGCCTATGATCAAGACATGCCCAGAACACACACCAGCCGTGTCAAAAAGCCTACCATGGATCCTAGGAAGAAGGACAACAGAGCAAGACTAGGGGCTTACCGTCCACGTCCGCCTGGAGCTTGCACGCCTTGTCACGCCGCCGGGCCACCTTGGCCTCCAAGTTTTGGGCTTGCTCCTAGAGCTGGCTGACCTCCACGGCGAGTCTAGCGGTCATTGCCTCTACCGTGGCCTTCAGGTCCTTCTCCCCCCGGAGCTCACCCTCCAGGAGGTCGATCCGTTGCTGGGTGTCGGCATGCTCCTGATGAGCCAGGTCGCGCTCCGTGCGGAACCCCTCTATGGCTTGGAGCAAGTCATCACGCTCCTTCCATAGCCACTTGATCTCCATGGCATCTGTGCGTGTACTCTCGACCAGGTCTAGGAGCTTATCCCCAGCTTCGTGGGTGTCATCACGAGCCTCCACATACTTGATCCAGAGGTCGGCCAACTCCTGGTGAACGGGGGCTAGTTTGGCCACCTCTTGACGAGTGGTAGCAAGCTAGGCGACCAGTTCCTCACGTAGTCGCTCCCCCGTGGCTCGCAGCTGCTCCTCCACCACGAGGCGATCCTAAACGCCCTTCTCGTAGTGAAGGAACACAAACTTCTCCTGGCTGCGGTCCATGAGAACCTATGAAAAGGGTATGAGTTAAAAGGCAAGAAAAGGGAAGACGAAGGATGAAAATATTGATGCACTATACCTGGCCAACTAGAGCTATAACATCTTGCAGCAAACTCGGCGTGGTGGTCAGGGCATGGACCGCCTCTGTGTGGACGCTCCCCCACTCCCTCTTCTCCGCGGCGTCATCAAGGGCGAAGAGCATCGCCCCTGGGTCCCGACGGTCGGCCCACCGGATCTAGGGTCCTCTCCAGGTGTTAGGGTCATCCTTGACCCGGACCAGAAGCCAAGATGCCTCTACACCGACCCCTCTCATGACCGCAACTCCTCTAGAGCGGACCCCCTAGCAGTAGAAGGGGTGGGTGACACAAACAAGGAAGCCTGCCCCACCATCATGCCCGCCAAGGGTGCACTGGGCACGGCCTCCTCCGTCCGCCCCGCCATGGATGCCGCCATCTGCCCGGACAATAGCCCTGGTTGCGCCGCCTCCACCGACGACGTCATGGTCACGTTCGGCCATGCCACGCCTACCGAGGATGCCTCAGGGACGGCCTCCCATATCTGCCCCATCACCGATGCGCCCGCCAGCATGGACGACTGCTCCAACCACGCCGTCTTCGCTTGCGACATCACGGTTGCACCTGGCCGCGTCATGCCTACCACAGGCACCCTAGATGCGCCTCCTGCTACCTGCCCTCCCGTAGACGCGGCGGAAGGCTATGCCTCCCCAATCAATCCTATGGTCGCACCGGCAATGCTCCCGCCAGCCTCCGACGCAGTGCCAGACGGGTCCTGGCCCGCCCGCCAAAAGGTGAGAGTCTTCTTCGACGCCAGCTTCAGGAGGATCCCACTCCCCTAACATTGTGGAAGACACGACAGTTACTTCATGGTGAAAAATTCGTCAAAAAAATAAAAGAATGAAAAAAACTCTTAGCTTACCTTGATGCCGTCGGGTGCTGACGTTTCGAGGCCGGCCCACCTGACCCCGGTTGCCACTCCTCATCGCACTGCCATGTTGAGCCCTCCCTTTGCTCAGGAGGCTTGGACGAGGCAGAGCCGCTGGTTCCCCTCGGCTTCGGGGGGCCGCAGAAGGCTCGGATAGAGCGGGGCGGCTCGCTCCTACCATCTCTGGGGGTGTGTCCTCCCCCTCTTGCTCTAGGAGATGCCACGAGAAGGGCCTCGCCTCTGGCAAAGGCAGGTCCTCGTCCCCACCAGCCAGATCATCCCATGGGATGGGTGACCCAGAGCCGTCGCCCCCTCCTCTTTGCTTCTTCCTCCATCAACAAGCCTTGGTGTCACTTCCCTCGCTCTAGCTTTGCTTGCTCCTTCACCCGCCGTTTCTTCTCCTTGTCGTCCTTCTCCTTCTTCCTCTACTCATCTATGGCACGGTTCACCACCCTCATGGCCGCATGCTCCGGCAGCGGCGCGACAGAGGCCCGAAACCCCAAATCCACCAACAGCTCGATGAAGCCTGGCTCCAGCGCATCATGGGTTGTCCTGAGATCAGGAACACGGTGTCAGACTCGTTCGTTGCCTCCTTGATGCACTGTGCGACCTTGCTATCATTGAGCGGCCCCTGGGCGAGCGTAGTCTCATCGAACTGCGCATCAGGCATCATCCCATATAGCGGCAGGACACGCACCATCAGCGGCGCCACCCTCCTCACATGGTATGCCCCGATGACGCCGACCCCACGAAAGCCACGGTCCTTGAGGAACGCGATGGCATCAAGAAGGTCACGTAGCCTCCTCTTCTCCTTCTCGGGAGGCCCCCATGACCACACCTACGGTGCCTCTTCGATGAGGCGCCCGGTGAACTTCGGCAAGGGGGCAGCGGCAGCGTTCTTCGCATAGAACCACAACATGTGCCACCCCTTGTTGGATCTGGAGAGCTGCTAGGGCATGTACTCCGCCAATGAGTGCCCCCAAAGGTGGATGATCGCGCATCCCATCGGCACCGGCGCGTCCCTCTTCTTGTTCTTTTGCAGGGAGACGGAGAAGAAGTATCTCCACAACTCGAAGTGGGGCTTGATTCCTAGTTACCCCTCGCACATCGCAATGAAGGCTGCGATGTGCGGGTTCAGGTGTTATAGCTTGATTTGGTAATGGTGTAGCAGCCCCCGAAAGAACAGGTGAGGGGGGATCACGAACCCACGCTTGTGGAATGGCGCGAAAGACACGATGTAGCTGTCGGGCAGCGCCGGCACCTCCTCACGACCAGGCACGAGCCACTCCACCGTGTCGGTTCTCCCATAGAGGAGACCGCGCTTGACGAGGCCCTCCATGCGCACGTGGGTGATGTCGGAGCGATACCATGACTCCATGGGAAGCAAAGGCGGAGAAATGAGAGCTTTGCTGGGGGCGAAAGAGCGAGGGCAAGAAATCCGGGCGCCGGCAGCAGAGAAGCAGAGATGGCGAGGTTGTGGTCAGACAAATCAGGGACAAAGGGAAAGGTCCCTGTTTATAGGAGAAGGTGAAGCGGGAGGTGAACCGTCCGCCTCGATCCACGTGCTTGCCACGCCCCATCACTTCGCCTCTTCGAAAATCGTGCGCATGCCACCTCTGGCCGCTCCCTTGAAGGACGCGCTGGATGACAATTCATCCCATTCGATGGGCCAAGAACTGGCATAGGTAAGAAGGGATACGGAGCTAAAAACGCTCCCACGGCCCATTAAAGCCCAGGGGTTCGAAGGTTGGCCCTCCGATGGGTTCACAGCCGCTCCAGGGCACCCTTGGAGTGAGGGGTGGAAAGGAATAGGCCCGCTAGCGGCCAGTACCCTTGTGCACGAGCGTCACAGACATCCCAGCCCGTGTTCGAGTCTTGATAGAGCACGGTCCATGGTTTTTCCTCGAAAAAAGGCAACGAGCCCTCGGGACCGGTCGAACGAACCCGAGAACTATATGGACTGGCCATCAGGAATCTGGACGGTCACCAGCTGACCCATGCCAGACCCTTGCGAATGGGAAGCTGGGCCCCCGCTCAGACTAGCCCGTTAACAGCTCACTAATCACCACGATTCGCCCATCGAGGAAAACATGGCACAGCTCAGCCCCTCCGTTTTATCAAAAAAAATGCGTGAGGGAGGACGATTACAAGATGAGCTGACCCCTTGATCGGACTCTTGCTACATGCGGGGGCTTGGGGGTTGGACTCGCAAGGAGACCGAATACGCGGTCGCAGGACAATGGCGGATCGATGTGATCCTAGGGTGGGAACGAAATTGAGAGAGATCTTTTCCGACCCCCCAATTCTCGCAACCGCATATTGCCGTGAGGTCCGAACGCAACGGAAGGGAATCATGACCCAACCAAGACATCCCACTGCCCGCAAAGGGAGATCAAGACCCTCAGAATCCTTCTGTCTGAAAAAGCCTTCGAAGGAGTATCCTACTCCTCTGCAGGCTTGGGGGCTACTATCGGGTATCAGAACCAGGGATACCCGAAAGAGGGAAGATGATGGCCGTGGACGCTAACTCCCCCGAATGGTCAAGATCGTATCTGGATCTTCGCTTGACCCCTCAGGCACGGGCTCCGTCTCTCCTGACCCCGAGGGCACGGGCTCCACCTCGCTCGACCCCTCGGGCACGGGCTCCGCCTCGCCCGACCCCGAGGGTGCGGGCTCTGTCTCGCTCAACCCCTCGGGCTCCGCCTCACTCGACCCCTCGGGTGCGGGCTCCGCCTCACCCGACTCCGAGGGCATGGGCTCCGCCTCGCTCGACCCCGAGGGCGCGGGTCTCGCCTCGCCAGACCCCTCGACGGGGGATTCCGCCTCGCCCGACGGGGTCCGTACCGCCCCCAACCACTACAGGTCTTGTGGCGCGAGCCCAGGGTCAAACATCTGACACCGAAAAGGGAGCAGGCGTGCCTTGACATGACTCGCAGCCACGACAGGCCACATCTGAGGATGCACGTCGCCAACAGTGCCGAGCGTATGGCTTTCGACGGGGATACCTGCTCACCATAACGCCTACCAGGACGGGATGGGGCGTCACGACTGGCTGACGACATCAGCGTATAGGGCCAGTGATGAACAGGGTAACGACGTGGAACTGTCCTCGTCATGATCTACAGGGTCGGCGGGACCCGCATGAAGGAAAGGAAAGACGCTGCGACCGCGGAGGCCTTCTGTTCTCCTGGCTTTTCTCTCTCTCTCTCGTGTAACCTGTATCTTCCCCTTCGTCTATAAAAGAGGAAGCAAGTCGCCCCTGGAGGGGGATGACACTTCGAAGGCACGACGCCACTAGGATACAACTCCCACACGCATCCACACCTAGCATACGATATTTCCATCAGAGACTTGAGACCCGCTCCCTCTCTCGCCTGTTTGTAACCTCTATTACAAACCAAATGCCGGTAACACAAGCAGCAACAAACTGGATGTAGGGACATTCCGCCCGAACCAGTATAAATCCTTGTGTCCTCCGAGCATAGCCATCCGGGCTAGACGCGCAAACTAAAAATTTACTAGCCGATGATTCGAAACACTGACACTATTCAGGGAGTCAATAATTCCCCGCCCACCACAACCCCTCAGGCAGTGCCCATGACGGCTAGTCCCTCATGGCCACCATTTCAGTCACCGAATCAGCACCCGGCTTGCTCTGTTGCGTCAAACATGAATAGTAATGTCAACCAAGGACCATCTGATATGATGGCAATGCTTTATCAGAATTTCAACTCTAAGCCCATCCAGTCCAGTCAGCATATCATGCAATCAATAGCTATGCAGACTGAAAGATAATCCCCAGCCATGCAACTGCAGCTTACCAACATTGCACAATGCCACCCAGCAAGTACGGTACAGCTGCAAGGACAGCAAATTGCACGACCAAACGGGTACCAGAATCAACTCCTCGAGCAAAATGTCTGGGATTGTGTGCAGCACCTGCTGCCTACAGTACAGCAAGAGCATTTTTGGATCACTCAACAGCAGGTGGGCATGCATATGCAAAGGTATCAAATGCTTGCAGCTAATGTGGGGAAGATGAAGACTGGTTATTCTGGTGGATGGAACAATCAGCAGAATGCTGGGTGGGCTTCTGGGATACAATCACCATCCAAGGTATGCGGGCAGACCAACATGGATTCTCATCCAATATCTCCTGCTCAGAGTCAGACTACTGTCAATAAGCAAAGCAATCTGCACTGTCCACTGCCGCCACATGAAAGCATCAGCCAAACGAGGCAAAACATTGTCACAACACTTGCTGGCCAGAAAACCAATAGTAACCAATCGCAAGGAGGAACAAGCCCTTGTTTCTCATACAAATCACCTGGAGTACTGCAGTTTTCGCTAACCAATGATTTTGTTGAGTTATGCTGCACACCATCACCAATTTCCAAGTTTTGGGTTGCTTTTGATAGACCTAAAACAGGATCACTAGCCATAGATCTAGTGTGTCTACATGCTTTTGGAATAAACAGTGAGTCCTAGAACATCTACTAGTACAGGATTAATAGATAGAGTGAGAGAGAGGGGTAAAAGGAGTGCAAACCATCGACCGCCTTGGAGGAAGACGGACTCGCCATCGCGGTGCTTAATGAAGACCCAGTGGCGGTGCTGTGTCAAAGGGCGACGGTGCGGTGGCGGTGCTTCCCATCACTGGCTGCGCACCCTCTCTTAGATTGGATTAGGGTTCTGTCGGTGGGGCAACTGTAGCTCAGGTGAACTTCGTAACTTGAGCCGTTGGCCCCTACCTTTCTTTTATAGCGCAGTGTGACGGGGGCCCACCAACCATGTAGGGTTGGACGCCCCCGATCAGGGCACGGATCCAAGGGCCCAATTGGCCGTTGAGATCATCTAACATTCTCCCCCTTGATCTCACCTTATTACTTAAACTCAACTTACTTACTTTATCTTATTTCCATTCCATCACAGATCAATGCATAGAGCGTGCCTCATCATCATGATCAGTTGTCATTATATTAAATAGCTACAATGCACCTTTCTGTTTTGAAATAGATTCTCAACTAGGCCCTTATTGTCCAGGAATCATAGGCTTTTCCTTAAACCCATGCCAGCTAAGTGTTCTCTGAACACGCTGGGTGGTAAGCCTTTTGTAAGCGAATCCGCAAGCATCTTTTCTGTTCTTATATGCTCAAGACTAATTATATGATCCCGGACTTTGTCTTTCACAACATAATACTTTATGTTAATGTGTTTGGTAGCACCACTTGACTTATTGTTGTGAACATAACATACTGCTGGATTATTATCGCACTATAACTTGAGTGGTTTATGTATGTCATCTACCACTTTCAACCCGGGCATAAATTTTTTTTAGCCAATTCACCTGCCCCGTGGCTTCATAACATGCTACAAACTTGGCATATATTGTTGACGATGTAGTGACGGTTTGTTTTGAGGTTTTCCATGATATAGCTCCTCCTGCGAGAGTGAATATGTATCCTGACGTGGACTTTCTTTCATCTCCTGCATAATTAGAATCTGTATACCCCTCTATGTGTAGGGAATCAGATCTTCTGTACGTTAGCATGAGACCCTTCGTACCTTGCAGGTAACGCAAAACTTTCTTTTCTAATTTCCAGTGTTCTATTCCTGGATTACTCTGATATCTGTCAAGCAACCCGGTAACAAATGCTAAGTCAGGGCGAGTATATACTTGAGCATACTGTAAACTTTCGATAGCTGAACTATATGAAACCGCTTTCATTTGATCGATCTCATATTGGTTCCTAGGACATTAAAATTCCCCATATCTGTCGCCCTTGACTATGTGAGCAGGTGACGATTTACAATTTTGCATACTGTATTTCTTTAGAACTTTTCTAAGTATGCCTTTTGTGATAATCCTAAAACTCCCTTTTCTCTATCTCGGTGAATCTCTATTCCTAAGACGAACGAAGCTTCGTCGAGATCCTTCATATCAAACTTTGAGGACAAGAAGTTCTTTGTTTCTAGTAGTAGATTAATATCACTGCTAGCGAGCAAGATGTCATCCACATACAAGACTAGGAAAATGTATTTTCCATTCTTGAACTTTGTATAAACGCAATTGTCCTCTACATTTTCTTGTAACCCAGACTTTTTTATTGTACTATAAAACTTCAAATACCACTGTTTTAAAGCTTGTTTTAATCCGTAAATGGATTTCTTTAGGCGGCATCCCATACGTTCTTTTTCTTCCACAAAAAAACCTTTCGGTTGTGCCATGTAAACGTTTTCCTCCAAATCCCCGTTTAGGAACGTCGTCTTTACATCCATCTGATGTAATTCTAAGTTGTAATGTGCTACAAGAGCCATTATGATTCTAAAAGAATCCTTACATGAGACTGAAGAAAATGTCTCATTGTAATCTATGCCTTCTCTTTGCGTGAAACCTTTCGCCACAAGTCACGCTTTAAACCTTTCTATATTCCCGTTGGAGTCATGTTTAGTTTTGTAGACCCATTTATAGCCTACCGTCTTGGCTCCTTTAGGAATTGTTTCTAAGTTTCAAACACCGTTGGTTTTCATTGATTTCATTTCATCTTCCATGACTTCAAGCCACTTGGATGAGTGAGCGCTTCTCATGGCTTCTTCAAATAAGGTGGGATCACCCTCCATTTGAAATTCCTCACTTTCATAAACTTCATAATCATCAGGAATGGCTGATCTCCTAACTCTTTGAGACCTTGTAGGGGCCTCGTTAGATGACGCTTGTTATATATGAGGTTGTTGTTGCTCTTCCTCATGTGTGACAATGGGTTCTAGGGGATCCTGAAGGATAGGTTCCTCAGGTTCATTCATTGTTGCCACAGGAGAACTAACAATAGGTGCTATTACTGCAGTCTTGCACCGTTGGTTTAGCAACAAGAGGTAGCGTGAAGAATGGCTCCTGAACCATGGGAGTGGGCACGTATACCCGCTTCTCTTCAAAACTAATTTCTCGTTCTACCATGCTCCCCCTAATCATATCATCCTCCAAGAAGACAGCATGTCTTGTTTCTACAAACTTCGTTTGTCTGTCAGGACAATAGAAGCGATAACCTTTTGACTTTTCTGGATAGCCAATGAAATGACAACTGACTGTCTTGGAGTCCAGCTTCCCTATATTTGGATTAAATACTTTTGCCTTAGCTGGACAACCCCACACACGTAAATAGTTTAGTGATGGTTCCTTTTCTGTCCACAGCTCATACGGTGTTTTGGGCACCGACTTACTTGGCACTCGATTAAGAATATGAATGGCAGGTTTTAACGTCACCATCCATAAGCTTATCGGTAAGCAAGAGTAACTTATCATGCTTCTCACCATATTTATTAAGGTACGGTTACGTCTTTCAGCTACTCCATTCTGCTGAGGCTCGTCCGGTGTAGAATACTGGGCTACTATGCCATTTTCCTGTAAGTACCTTGCAAAGGGTCTAGGAACTTGGCCATATGGGTTGTGTCGACCGTAGTACTCTCCCCCACGGTCGGACCTTACTACCTTAATCTTTAAGTTGTGCTGATTCTCTACTTCACCCTTGAATATTTTAAATTTATCCAATGCTTCCGATCTTTCCTTAATTGGATAAATATAGCCAAAACGTGAGTAGTCATCTGTGAATGTTATAAATGAATCATAATCATCCACACTCTTTATAGGAAAAAGGACCACTGATGTCTGTGTGAACTATTTCTAAAATTCATGCGCTTCGTTTGGCATCTTTCTTTATTTTCTTAACATACTTTCCTTTTATGCAATCTATGCATTGTTCTAAATCTAAAAATTCTAAAGGCGAAAGAATTAATTTCTTAATTAATCGCTCTATTCTCCCCCTCGAAATATGGCCTAAACAACAGTGCCATAATTTTGAAGATACATCATGCACTCTCTTCCGCTTATTTGTTGCATTCATAGATGAGGAAGCATTCTCATTCTCAGTACTTACATCATTCACATTCTTAGAAAGTGATAATAAATAAAGCTTGTCTTGTCGGAAGGAAAGACCAACACATTTATTATTATAAACAATCTGACATTTGCCATTACTAAAATGGCAATCATATCCATCGTCATTTAAACGTGAAACACTTATTAAGTTTCTTCGTAAAGAGGGTACAAATAGAACATCTGAAAGCTTAAATAGAAAACCATCAACTAATTCTAGAGAAAGATCTCCAATGGCTTCAACTTCAACTTCAGCTTTAATTCTTCTTTCTCCTCTTTGCAGGATCCTCTTCATACGGAATCCCTGTAATGAATTTGCAACATGAACAATTACACCTGAATCAATCCACTAAGTAGATTTTGCATAACTTAAATACAAGGATTCATCTATGAATGTAATGAAATTCTCACCTCTCTTCAGCAGACTCTTTAGGAAGTCTGGATAGTCCCTCTAATAGTATCCATTCTTCTTACACCATTTGCACTGATCCTTTTCAACTTGAGCATAGTTGTTCTTCTGATGATGCTCAGTCTGAGGGGCTTTCCCTTGAGGTTTGGCATTCTTATTGAAATTCTTCTTCTTGTCCTTCATAAGGTTAGCAGAGTCACCCTGTAAGGATTTTAGTCTCTCCTCTTCTTGAACACACATTACGATGAGCTTCTCTATGTCCCACTTGTTGGGCTGCATGTTGTAGTTAACAACAAAGGTTTCATATTCCTTTGGCAAGGAAGCAAAAACCAAATGAATCAAGAACTCATCCTTGAGCCCCAAATCTATTGGCTTCAGCTTTAAAGCCGTGTTGCTCATCTTTAATATGTGCTCTCTGATACCACTACCAGTATATTTTTCATTGAACAATTTTTTGATCAATGTACTGGCATAAGCCTTTGAAGAGCCAGTGAATTGACTCTCCACTTTCTTAAGGTACTCCGTGGCGGTATCATAGTCTAGGATAGACCCCCTTATAGCATCTAAAATTGTGGACTTAGCCACCATCAAGAACTTGCTGTTTGAAATGTCCCATTTCTTGCGTTCGAGATCATACTTCATCCGTACTTCTACATGATCTCGCTGCCGAGCAGTGAAATCAGCATCAGACTCATTTTCTTCTCTCACTGGGTCCACTGGCTCAGTAGGACACGGGGAGGTAAGCGCTAGGTCATTTTTAGACAGCGCAAGTGCTAGCTCATACTTCTTTCGCCATACCCTATAGTAGCCCCCTTTAAGAGGTGGTATGTGCGAGATGAATGCCATTGGGTTGAGTCCTGAAAAACACAATCAGAGACAGTGAGAAAATATGACATTATAATTGCATGCTTTAATTTAACATTGGTTAAAATTAAAACATACAATATTCTTATACATTAATTCTACATCACCGTTGGACAGAAATAGAATTAATACATGGAAAACTTGTAAATAAATATTATAATATTGTTATTATCAATGTTGGTCAGAAAAATAATAATATTATAATTTATTGACTAAAAATGACTACTCTTCAAATTAAATTCTCCCGTTGGTTCGAATTTAATTATAAGATAATAAACTATTACATTGCCATGGAAACATGAAAAATTATTTATCTACTTTGTAGAAGCATTTACTGTAGTAATCTACTCTCTGAAAAAATTATCCCGTTGATTCAAATTTTGACAGAGATTTAAGCTAGACAAAATTCATCGAAATCGGCTTCTGAAAATAATAAAACAAAAACGAAAAACGTTACAATTTGGACCGAAATTCCTAGCGTGCTGTGCACTGTCGCGGCCCAGCTGTGAATTTGGCCCACGCCTGTTCGGCTCTCGCGCGCGCTGCGCCTTTCCAGGCCGCAACCTGGGCCTGGGCTAGCAAAGCCGCCCGCCGCATGCGCCCGCCTGGGCCGAAAGTTGGCCTGGTAGATCTCAGCCGTCGATTCAGATCGGATGGTCATGCGCCATTTTCAGGAGAACAACCCCCCTGCCGGCCGTGCCCAAACCCTAAGCTCATTTCACTTCTCCTCCTCTCTCTCAGCCCCACGACGACACCGAGTGAGGCGAGGCGATGACGGCGCCATCGCCGGCCCCCTCGCCGGCGCGCGTGCTCCCCAGTGGGTGAGCGTGCCGCCGTCGAGCGCCTTGCCGCAGCGCCCTTGGCCAGAGCACGTGCCCGCTCAACGTGCAGCGGCAGCTCGACCCTTCTTCTCGTGCGCCGACGAGGCGGCAGCGCAGTGCAGCGGCGAAGTAGGCCTCTTCCCCTTCCCCTTTTCTTCTCTGTTTGGATTTTTCTTTCTTTTCTTCTCAGATATATCTGATTTCGGGTTGGGGATGGGGTTAGGATCGAGATTTGGGTTAGGGTTTCCTTACTATTCATCTTCCCCGAGCGGTTTGCGCGGGTTAGGGTTAGGGTTTGAGTTGCTTTTCAAAACCGAGACCCTTCTCTTACTTCTTTTCTTCACCCGAATTGGGTTTAGGGTTCGATGAACCCTCTGTTTAGATCCCCAAACGAATCTATCACCTCCTTCTAAATGCTGCTACTCGGTTTTCTTTTTTGATAGGCTAGATCTACACCTAGTTAGACGTCTAATACCATTGATAGACCTAAAACAGGATCACTAGTCATAGATCTAGCGTGTCTACTTGCTTTTGGAATAAATAGTGAGTCCTAGAACATCTACTAGTACAGGATTAATAGATAGAGTGAGAGAGAGGGGTGAAGGGAGTGCAAACCATCGGCCGCCTTGGAGGAAGACGGACTCACCATCGCGGTGCTTGATGAAGACCCGGTGGTGGTGCTGTGTGGAAGGGCGGCGGTGCAGTGGCGACGTTGGCCGGTGGCGGTGCTTCCCGTCACTGGCTGCGCACCCTCTCTTAGATCGGATTAGGGTTGTGTTGGTGGAGCGACTGTAACTCAGGTGAACTTCGTAACTTGAGCCGCCGGGCCCCACCTTTCTTTTATAGCGCAGTGTGAGGAGGCCACCAACCATATAGGGTTGGATGCTCCCGATCAGGACGCGGATCAAGGGCCCAATTGGCCAGCTGCACCCAATGAGTCACCGAAGTGAAGATCACAATCACCCATTGCCAAGCAAGGTCTTGTAGCAGCTGGTTCACCCTGTGTGTCAGTGAAGTCTGCATTGACATCGGCCGAGAAGACAGGGTTTGAAGCTGCTGCTTCACCTTCTACATTGGTGAAGACTGTATCACCTTCAGCCATTGTCAAGTCAGGGACTGTACCTGCTGCTTTACCATCTAACAGCGATTCTTCATTCTTGCTGCATAACAATACAGCAGTAAGTGGCTGCAAACAGGCCACTACAACTAAATTGTCGACGCCACTCCCACCAACTGATCGAGCTGGGGATCAGGAGCATGGTGGAGCTGAAACACCAGTGGCCAAGACGCCAGCCCCACCAGCTGATCAAGCTGAGAGGATCAGGAGCATGGTGGAGCTGAAACACCAGTGGCCAAGACGCCAGCCCCACCAGCTGATCAAGCAGAGGATCAGGAGCATGGTGGAGCTGAAACACCAGTGACGAAGACGCCAGCCCCACCAGCTGATCAAGCTAAGGATCAGAAGCATGGTGGAGCTGAAATACCAGTAGCCAAGAAGCCCATAGACCGCCTAATTGCTGCAGTGAGCCTTGAATACTGCTCATCTTCAAAACAATTCACTCTCTGAAAACTGTTGTACTGACAGTTTTGTGCTTTGTTTTTTAGGTGCTTTCTTCATCACCAACAGCGATTCGCAGCTCATTTAATTTGATGAAGTCGGCAGTGATTGATATGGATTCAGTACCATTACCAATTGGATCCAATAACAAAATGAAACGTGTGTATGCTGTTACATCGACTTCTGGATCACAAACACTCAGCAGCACGGATGACAGCACTTTGACATTTCAGTCCAATGCATCAGATGCTGCATCTAGCGGATATCACAGTGGTAAGAGGCAGAAACCACAGGTAACTATAGTGAATTACTTTTTTTCCATGGAATTGCGGACTCAGTGCTATATTTTCTCTTACAGTTTAATTCTCTATGAACTCTGCATTGCAGAATGTCAAGGATGCTCTACTGGATGATATCGAAGCTGTCAACAGCAGACTGATTGATACCTTGATAAGCATCACCGGCGAAGATGGAGCAGATAGGATCACCTTATGCAATGGCACGACCCTGATCAAACTGTCATATACTGCAGTGTCCCTTGCGCCAGGTCTCAAATCAAAATTTGGAGTGTCAGGAAATTTTCAGCCTCTCGTGATGCCCACCACACTGTCAATCCCTGCCGGTTATCCAAGAAGCTCTCCAGTGATCGCTGATGATGAAGGAGATGCTCGGATCAGGTGAGTCATGCTTGTCTTGGACTCTTAGTACTAGTTCGCACCACCATATTGTTCTTGCTTTATTATTGATGTTATTAATCAAGCTCCGTGGCTGTGGGTCACCTACAGGAACAAGTTCAGCAGCATCTCAGTGGCGGTGGACCGGGCATTCAGACTTCCCCTCCACAATGTCCAGGTCGTTGAAGGAAATAGCCAGGGTGTGGGACTCCTGTGTACGTCGTGCAGTCACCGAGTATGTCTACCAGCTGGGCGCGGTGGACACTTACTCAAGTCTCTGCCGGTGTCAGGGTTGGGTCAAGGGATGAGAATTGGGGAATTCATATGCGAAGAACATTCTCTGATCTGTGTGTAGAAAGTACGTGGATTAATAGGACAGTGACTGGTGAGGAAAAGGAAAGAAACTGTGATTACCATGATGTAGCAGTAGTGTCATTGTCAGTCTGCCAGCTATTTCTATGATGCGTAGTGGGAGGATAAGTAATATTCGTAAAGTTCATAAATGTAATGTTGTTTAGAGTGAAATACCTGGCAGCTCTGGAAATTAAGTGTGTGTCATTTGGATCGCTAAACTTTCAACTGTACATCCAGCTACAGAGATTGCTTGTTGACATGACGGTTCATGTTGTCTATCCATGCTCTCGCTGTACTGCACGCACCGCAATTGCGCGCCCGTCAGGGCGGGCCCCGCCCCAACCTACCGCCGCTGGCGGGGTGCCTTTGCGTTGTGTGCACCCCACGCGCCTAAGCCTGGCAGTTGTCTGCCTGCGAGCACCGCACCAGGCTGCCTCGCCGCCAACGTGTGTGCATCCCACGGGCAAAAAAATGACACCAGAGCCAAGCAAATAAATAGCGTAAAGTAGATTGGTATCGATAGCGAACCGTGGATAGCAGTTGCTATTGTGGGCGCTATGTTCTAATAGCGACATACGATAATTATATACAAATTTAACCATAAATCACATGAATAACAATTATAAATAGATATTTAACTATACTCAAAGAGCCGAGATTTCACATACTCAAAGAAAAAAACATAATGTCCCATATAAGTCACTACTAGCAAATGTGTCCGTGCATTGCAGCGGAGTCTACTATGTATAAGAATCAGACACCGTATCATTGTTAGAAGTGAGTTGTTGTATCTTGTATGAGTACACGTCATGACCCTAGGTCACATACGAGATATGGAGGGCGCAACCTGATGCGTATTAGAATCGAACCCTGTATCCGTTATTGTAAAAAAGCGGGACGGAAGAAATTCTCCGCTGTCCGGGTAGCCAGATGTAACACCCTGAATTTTGACCTAGTTTAAAAACCACTAAAAATTTGAACTTTTTAAAACTTTGCATAGGAACCAACATATACAATTAATTATCCTAGGTATTAGTATAAATAGGCCAACATAGAAATTAGAAATTATATGTGTAGGATTGTGTGCTTGAGTGTTTTCTTGCTTGTGGAACATATGGTAGTACTTTATATTCAAAGTTGCATTTAAATTTGAATTCAAACTATTTCAAAATAGCTTAATAGGAAGTATGGAAAATAGAAAAGGAAAAGGAAATAGGAAAGAGCTACTGGGCTCCCTCTCCCTCCCCGTCTCCTTCCGGCCTGTAGCGCATCCCATCTCCCTCCCTTTCTTCCCTCTCCCGCATGAGCCGGCCTCCGGCCCAACGCAGCCGCGGTAACAGGCGGCGTCCCCCTCTTCCTTCTCCTCTCACTGACAGGTGGGGCCCGACTGTTAGCTCCTTCTTCCTCCCCACGCAGAGCCTGCGTCCGCTCCGCCGTACCGGCCCCGCCGTGGCCCATCCTGGCGCCAGGGAAGACGAGCACACAGTCGCGGGGTTGACAACACCCCAAGCCGTCCCATCTCCCCCTCTCCCTCCTCTCTATGTCCACAGCGCATCAATGCCGGCATCGAAACCCCACTGACGTGACCATGCATTGCGCCGACCTCGTCGGAGTACGAACGGATGCAGAGGCATCCAGCTCACCATTACTGAGCTCGAGCACGTGTGCGAGATGGAAATATCCATCAGCGGGAGAGAAAATATCTTGCCGCCACCACCAACCTTGCTGGCCTATAAAAGGCCCAGCCGGTGAGCCTCCACCTCAACCATCACCACTACAAGCTCCGCCATGAGCTGGAACATACCATCCCCCCTCTGTTCTCCCCTTCTCCCTCTCTGTAAGGCGCTAGGTCCGTTTACCCCAAATCGGGTACTGATGACGCCATTGGAACCTTCTTCTTCTTCTTCCCTTCTCGCTGCGTCCCTGGCCAATTGGAGTGGCAGGTGAGTTTTCATAGATCCTTCTCCACCTTCTGGTGTAGCTAGTTTCCCTCCCTCACCTCTTTGTTATGCTCCCCCGTGCGCCGTGCACCACCGAGACACCATGGACGCCAGCTAGCCGTCGTTGAGGCTCGGCTAGTCATCACGCCACCTCCACTGCACTCCTCACACACCCGTGCACACGTACATATAGTTGGTTAAGTACAATAGGTTCATTTGGAGCACTTTCACCGCTCGCCGCCGCCGCACTAACTATGGCGAGCCAGCACCGCCACCTCGGGTACTCGCTGCGGCCGTTGACCTCACCACCGGCCGCGGTGATCCTCCCCGAGCACCGTCCACCCCTTGAACACCTCCACCGGGGGCCCCGACACCGCCGGCGTAGCTTACCCCGGCGAGCCCGAGCCCTTTCCCCTGCTCCGGTAAGTCGCCAACGGAATCCGTCTGGCCGCCGTCCCCCACTGACGTGGCAGGATGGCCCACCTATCACACACACACACCCACACTACACACAACGCTGGGTGCACAACGGAAATTGCTAAGTACACTCGGGTAGTGTACACAGAGTGTTAAAAACCTATTTTCCTGGCTTAGAAAAATTTCTAGAAAATTCGTAAATAAACTAGATGACATAAAGAATTTAATCATGTAATTTTCACCCATATTTTATGTATGAAAATTTGATCATAAAATTCCAATTAGATTTCCATCTATAAATAAACTTCTAAAATATATAACTTTTGAACCCTAACTCCTTTTTACATGAAACCACCTCTCAAATCTATCTAAAATCTAACTCTATCATTTGCACCACCAAAATGTTATGTGTTTGCCTTTGCCTTTATTTGTGTTTTAGCAGTAGTCTTATACGATCGCTATGCCCAGCAGACGACGGTGATCGTCAGAAGAATGAGGACCCAGATTTCGTAGACGTGCCGGGAGGTGAAAACGACGAAGGCAAGTCCTAGCTCCCCCTCTACCATCTTGCTTTAACTCACTAAAATGTTTAAAACATGATTATTAGATTATTACCCTAGAATATGAGCTCGGTTATTATAAAATGATTATTGTTGAATTAAGATAAATTGTTATCTTGTTAATTTATGAGCTCCACGATATAAATGAAATTAGGGATAATAATGGAACTTCAAATTGGGAAACCTGAAACTAAACCCCGACAGGAGCCGAGTGGTGATAATCTATGGAGGTAGTTTACCATGACAGGGATGCCTGGACATGATTCATGTGTGAGATACTCGCCTCGGTCACATAAGGACCGGTTCATAGTTCCCCTCGCCTAGTGTGATATTACGTACAACCACATGCCTATATGGGTAGGCTTGATCTTATACCCCATTAGATAGAAGTATAATTTCTACTAGGAGGCCGGTGTAGGCAGCATAATATCAGGAGCAGACACGGGGAATAGGTTTTCTTCCGTGGTCCGGTTGGCGTGGATGCTATGTGATCTTCCACATTAAGCTTTTGAGATTTTAGCCGCGTTCGAGCCCGTGATTATTGTTTTGGCCATCTTCGAGCCATGTGGTTATTTATTGTGATGACTAGGTATCTTCATGTTGGGACGATTATGTATCCTTCTGGTTTATGTGTGTTTCCAACCCCTGAGAAGCCATAGTATAATTATATATACATCTAAGGTCGCGTACATTTGGGTACGTGGTCTCGTTAGGTCTATTTCGTCCAATGGTCATGGACGAGGTTGCACCTATCGTGTGGGAAAATTTTATACACCTTTGCAGAGTTAAGTAAACCTATTCGAATAGCCACGTCCTTGGAATGCACAAATGCTAGGATGTGATACTATGATTAGATTACTTGTATGTGTAATGAAACTGGAAATGAAATTGATGTTAACTCGGGAACTAGTGGGAATGGTAATACTCCGCTATGACCCAACTCTTAATTATAATCACCACTACACTCCTATTTTCACCCTATGGTTAGGGCTTGCTGAGTACGTATGTGCTCATCCGTTGTTGACCCACAGACTTCGGCATGGAAGAAGACTATGACTTCGACGACGAGACGTACCATGAGGATTAGGAGTCACGTAAGGAAATACGTTCGTAGGAGTATGACATCGAGGCTAGGGTTTCGACCGCGCTCAAGTTGCCTGTGGAATAGGACACCGCTTCACTGTATAAAAATATCACTCTAGAGACTACTAGGAATAATGCCGTTTCACGGCCGTAGTATTTCGCGAGATATGTAAGCCTAAGACCATGCCCCTTTGGGCCACTATTGTAAGACTCTATTTTTTAGATATCAATAAAGCTTGGAACCTTTTATTATATATCTGTGTACCATCCTTATGATTTGTGCGTAATTGTGCGTGATCCTGGCGCAAGTACGGATGTACTTAGGACTCTCAAAATGACGGACCGACACGAGAGAAGATGGATGAAAAAGTTTTTGAAAAATAATTTTTATTTCTCATCAAAACTACACCAACAATTTGGTGATGAAAATATTTATTTCTTAGAAAAGGGTAAATTGTTCAAAGAACTAATAATATTATATTTGTTATTTGTTTTAACGTTTATATGAGAAAAAATACAGGAGAGAAGGAACGTGCACAACAACAAAAAAATCTAACACATGAATTTTAGTACCTTGTATCTTAGCATCAGCGGCGAAGCCAGTGCATATGTGTCGGGGTCATGCGACCCTGATAACTTTGTACGAATCAGTGGAACCCCGCGTATTCTGGCCAGCTACGACCCCATCAAATTGAGTTCATGAATCTGTGCGACCCCGGCAGCAGTTTAGTCTAGATTCGCCGCTGCTTAGCATCCGTGCGTGAGCAGATGAATATAAGTATGTTCTCCTCGGGGGAAAAGAAAAAGAAACATGGACGCATATGCAGTAGCCGTCTGTGTTCTGTATCATGCGGCAAGTACCTAACACATGTATAAGATGAGATGCTAGCACATGTATAAGATGAGATGCTAACAAAAAACTGATCTGAACCGTGCAACAAAAACAAAATACTGTAGAAAGCAAGGGTCGGCCTAACCAGCGGTTATTAGGCTGGGCCATAAACCCGGCCAGATACGTTGTTGGTTCACGCACGGGGTTATTGGGGTGACGGGGCGGGAGCCAACGGGGCGACTGGCACAAAGCCACAGAGATATATAGAGCTATAATATAAATATACTATAATATAATTAATATAAATAACAGGTGCAGAGATATGGAGATATATAGAGCTATAATATAAATATAATTAATATAAAATAGAGTGAAGAGAAATAGAGATATCCTTTCTAATTTTGATTAGGATTTCTATTCACTGCTCAAGATGTCAAGTCCTGCATGATAGAAGAAGCCTATTTAGATTAGGATTCACAAGTTGTGTACTTTTATACAAAAAAAAGGAGGGTTGTAGATGTGGATGTGAACGGTTACAATATTTATAGAATTAGTTAGGACAAACCAGCATGCTTGGATTGCAAGGTGATATCAGGGGAGTGTTGTTTCTCAACATAAGTTTTTAGTGGCAGACTTCCGTTTTCAGGTGCGTGTCCATAGGGATAAACAAGCTAAGATTGAAAGAACAAAGTGGTGAAAACTGAAAGGGGAGACGTCAGAGGTATTCAGGGAAATGGTTATCAAAGAGGACTCTTGGAAGAAAGAAGATGACATAAATAACATGTGAGAGAAGATGGCAACCAACATTCGGAATGTGGCCTCAGAGGTGTGTGGAGTAACCAATGGAAGTGGAGGCGAGGCTAAAGATACTTGGTGGTGGAACGAGGAAGTCCAAAGAGCTATTAAGGAGAAGAAAGAATGCTATAGACACTTATACCATGACAAGAGTCTGGACAACATAGAGAAGTACAAGGTGGCAAAGAAGACTCCAAAGCGAGCTGTAAGTGTGGCAAAGGGTAGAGCGTACGAGGATTTTTACCAATATTTGAATACGAAGAAAGGAGATAAGAACATTTATAGGATGTCTAGGGTTTGTGAGAGAAAGACAAGGGACTTCAACTAAGTTAAGTGTATTAAGGATGAAAGGGAGCATCTCTTGGTGAAGGAAGATGAGATCCGATATCGATGGCAAGAATATTTTGACAAATTATTCAATGGTGAGAATACGGACACAACATTTCAGTTGGATGACTCTTTTGATGACACCAACAGACGCTTTGTGCGGAGAATCCAAGAATCTAAGGTCAGAGAGACGTTGAAAAGAATGAAATAAGGTAAAACGATGGGACCAGATGGTATCCCAATTGAGGTGTGGAGATGCCTCAGGGACATAGCTATAGTATGGCTAACCAAGCTGTTCAACTATATTTTTCGATCGAACAAGATGCCTGATGAGTGGAGGAAAAGTATATTATTACCGATCTACAAGAATAAAGGGAATATTCAAAGTTATACTAATTACCGGAGAATTAAGTTGATGAGCCATACTATGAAGCTATGAGAGAGAGTTATCGAGCATCGCTGGAGAGCAATAACGTGGGTCTCTATGAACCAATTTGGTTTCATGTCCGAAAGGTCAACCATGGAAGTCATTTTCTTAATAAGACAAGTTATGGAGCGGTATAGGGAGAAGAAGAAGAAGGATTTATACATGGTTTTTATTGACTTAAAGAAGGCTTATGATAAAATACCAAGGAATGTTATGTGGTGGGCTTTGAACAAACATAAAGTCCCAACGAAGTACGTCGGGCTCATTAGGGACATGTACAATAATGTTGTGACTAGTGTTCGAACAAGTGATGGAGACACGGATGACTTCCCGATTAAGATAGGACTACATCAAGGGTCAGCTTTGAGCCCTTATCTGTTTGCCTTAGTGACGGATGAGGTCACAAGGGACATACAAGGAGACATCCCTTGGTGTATGCTTTTCGCGGACGATGTAGTGCTAGTTGATGAAAGCCGGACAGGAGTGAATCAGAAACTGGAGTTATGGCGGGAGACTTTGGAGTCCAAAGGTTTTAGACTCAGTAGAACTAAAACTGAGTATATGAGATGTGACTTCGGCACTACTGAAAGCTCTAGTTTGGTTTTGGTGAATTGATGAAACCCTAAGTGCTAACCTAGTTTATCAAGTGATCATGAGATAGGTAGCACACTCCAAGTGATGAAACAAATGAAGATCATAGCATGATGATGATGATACCATGATGATGATCAAGTGCTTGGACTTGGAAAGAAGAAAGAGAAAAACAAAAAGCTCAAGGCAAAGGTATAAACCATAGGAGCTATTTTGTTTTGGTGATCAAGACACTTAGAGAGTGTGATCACATTTAGGATTGATAGCCGTACTATTAAGAGGGGTGAAACTCGTATCGGAGTGCGGTTATCAAAGTGCCACTAGATGCTCTAACTCATTGCATATGCATTTAGGATCTAGTGGAGTGCTAACACCTTTAAAAATGTTTGTGAAAATATGCTAACACTTGTGCACAAGGTGATACACTTGGTGGTGTTGGCACATTTACAAAGGAGGTGGTGTTTGCAGTGTTGAGATGGGTTTGGGTCCCTCTCTCGGGAAAATGGAATGCCTATTTTCTATTGCGCCGGATGAAAATTCTTGGTGGTTAGCACATTTGAGCAAGGGTGAAGAAGTTAGAGTTGAAATGGAGTTGGTCAAAATGATGCTGGCGTCGGTCTACTGACCGGACGCTGGGTCACTCAGCGACCGGACGCTGAAAGGCTGCGTCCGGTCATGTTGTCAGACGGCACAGTGGCTAAGGTTGAGCACCGGACGCTGGTCTGTGTCCGGTCAAGGTGGACCGGACGCGTCTGGTCGAAGAAATACGCCTCGGGGAGCTTACTGGAAACGACCGGACGCTGGGGCTTCAGCGTCCGATCAGTTTTGCCGGAGCGTCCGGTCAGCTTTGTAGCCGTTGAAATCTAACGAACAGCGTTTGAAGCTGGTGACATGTGGCGTCCATCGGGCGACCGGACGCTGAGGGCCAGCGTCCGGTCAGTATGACCAGAGCGTCCGGTCAGAGCACGTTTTGCCCAGTGAAGGGGTATAACGGCTCTATTTGATTGGGGCTCTATTTATAGCCCCATGGCCGGCTCAAAGGGACTCTCTTGCACATTTTCATTGACATAGCAACCTTGTGAGCTTAGCCAAAGCCCTCCCACTCATCTCCATCATTGATCCATCATCATTGTGAGATTGGGAGAGAATCCAAGTGCATTGCTTGAGTGATTGCATCTAGAGGCACTTGGTATTCGTGTTGCGCTGCGGATTTCGCTTGTTTCTCTTGGTGGTTGCCACCACCTAGACGGTTGGAGCAGCGGTGGAGGATTGGCACGAGTTGATGATTGTTCGTGGCCACCTCCGGTGATTGTAAGGGGAGTTGTACCTTCCTCGGCGGAGTGCCGAAAGGTAACTCTAGTAAATTGCTCGTGTCATTGAGTTACCTCACTTGTGGGTCGGTTCTTGCGGTGTCCTATCGTGTGGACGAGGTTTGTGAAACACCTCTTAGCCGCCGAACCACCGAGTGTTGGTCGACACAACGGGGATTAGCGTGTTGGCAAGCACGTGAACCTCGGGAGAAAAATCGGTTGTCTCTTGTCATTTGCATTCTCCCGGTGATTGGCTCAATCTTCATCTTGTGATTGGTTCACTCCACGACCCGGCGGTATAATCATATCACTTACTCATTTACATTTCCGCAAACTAGATATAGCAAGCTCTTTAGTGTAACTAGAATTGAGAGCTTGCCTTGTGCTTTAAACATATCTAGTGGAGCTCTTTAGTGTAGCATTTGTGAGAGCTCTTAGTGAGTAGTAGTCAAGTAGATTGTGTGCCAATTGATCATTGCAACTAGAATTATTGGACAGGTGGCTTGCAACCCTTGTAGAGCTAGAGCAAGTTTGCATTTCGCTATTTGTCTTACTAATCAAATTGCTCTAGTTGATTTGTAGTTTTTAAATAGGCTATTCATCCCCCCTCTAGCCATATTAGGACCTTTCAACTACTACTCGGGAGGAGTAAGATATTAGCTTGGAAGGTCAAGTAGTGCCTAGGAAGAATACATTTTGATATTTAGGATCAATGCTACAGAGAGACGGGGATATTGATGAAGATGTTAGCCATAGAATCAAAGTAGGGTGGATGAAGTGGCGCCAAGCATCTGATGTCCTATATGATAAAAGGGTACCACAGAAGCTAAAAGGCAAGTTTTATAGGACAGCTATTAGACATGCTATATTATATGGTGCAGAATGTTGGCCTACGAAAAGACGACATGTTCAACAGATAAGTGTCGCAAAAATGCGTATGTTGCGTTGGATTTGCGGTCATACAAGAAGAGATCGAGTTCGGAACGATGATATATGTGATAGATTAGGGGTAGCACCAATTGAAGAAAAGCTTGTCCAACACCGGTTGAGATTGTTTGGACGTGTCCAACAGAGACTTGCAGAGGCACCGGTGTATAGTAGAATCCTAAGCCAAGATAGTAACGTGAAGAGAGGCAGAGGAAGACCGAAGTTGACTTGGGTAGAGGCAATAAAAAGAGACTTGAAATGATGGAATATACCCAAAGACTTAGCCTTAGATAGGAGTGCTTAGAAAACAACTATTCACGTGCCTGAACCTTGATTGCTTCTGCTGGGTTTCAACTCTAGCCTACCCCAACTTATTTGGGACTTAAATACTTTGTTGTTGCTGTAGTTAGGAGAGGCTAGACAAATAAAAAATGAAAAGAAATTTTAGCTTTTTTGTATTAGGTATAGATATATCAGAGTTTACAAAATCAATAGATTATGAGACATAAATAGTTTATAAGACCATTGTTCATTATTACTTTCAAAAAATAGAAACCTCATCAATCTCATGATCACTTGAATCATCTATGTATCTTAAGTGGGCTAGAATTATTAATTTATTACATAACTTATCAAGCTATTGCGATCACTACAATGAATTACGGACGCTAAGATTTGCACAACATTACAGTTGCCGGACGGTCCATCCTATTTATTTAAACAGAAAAGTTGAAGGGCATAAAATCCTTTCTTTTATCAAATGTCCGTTTCTTTTATCAAATGTCCGTTGGATGTTTGGCACCAACTTTTCACCTTGGTCGAACCATCCGGCTAGCACACTAGATCAGTGTCCACTGTAGACATATTTGACCAGACTCTACCTGCATTTATCCGGTGTGCTCATTTCTGTCACATCTTGGCTGTCCGACGTGTGTAGCAAAACTGTTTTGACTCTCTTTAAAATTGTTCAGATTCCTATCAAACTTGATTTGAGTTCCTCCCTACATGATCAAGCTCTCTATACCATTTGTTCACTATGTTTGGATCTTCACGCTCTCGGTACAATTGGTTGATCTACATGTAATTCTCAAATCCCCTTTTTTGGCAACACTTGACTCTTGAAAGATCCTTTAACCTGAGCCTTCAATCCTTACTTCGATCATCTTTCCATCAACATTGGCGGACACATTAATATTCTTCTCATGCACTGTGACATGATATTTAAATATGTTCCTACAAAACATACATTAGTCACAATTGCATGGTTGTCATTAATCATCGAAAACCACATACCTTGGCAGCCTAGATGCTCACTATAGTACCTAGAAAATCCATTACTTGTAGCTGTCATTAATATCTGCTAGGTATGCATGACTCGAAACAAATAAAACTACCTATGTAACCATGCATAGCTTTTGTGTTGTGTAAATCAAATGTAGAAATTCATATATGGTAGATGAAAATAGGACTATTCACCAAAATTCTATGTGAGTTCACTAGACCTAGTTGCCACTTCCCCTTGTGTTTTTATCAGATGTATTTTGTTGGCTCTTGCCCCCCCCCTGGTTTCCTGTTTTTTCACTGCTTGTAGTACTGCTTTCATCCAATTGCTATGTAAAAGTTGTTCTATCAAGTTGTGAAGCCATGTATGAAAAGTCAAAAGCCTAGGTTGTAGGAAACAATTCTTCAAAAAAAGGATGTAGGAAACAAATAAAAAATGATAGAAGAGCCTAGTACATCATATTGCTACTACCTGCTATAGTGGTTGTTGAAAAAAAATTAGCCCCTCCTTGTTTTCTATCCATGCTCCGCCACAGCCTGCTCCGCCATCTTGTTGTTGTTGCCCACCCTATTTTTTTCGGAGGTTTAAGGGATTTGTAGTTTGATGATCTGCTCAACTTGTGGGCGATCAGGCCATGCGCATAGTTTCCGTATAAGTAGGGATCGATGAGCCATGGTCATCCACTTACTTGCTCCGTTTCTCATGATGCTGGGGGCTCCAAATTCAGATTGGTAGATACACTTGATCAGAACACTTTGTTCGTTGCCGCATCTTATGCCTACCAAAAATTTCTTGGGTTCGATGTGCTCATGCTTTCTTTCTTTTTAGAATTCTTTATTCATGGATCTGACGCAATGATTTCACTTGTAACCAATAAGCTAACTAGCTAGAGTGTTTACCCAGTATGGCTAACTGGGGTGTTAAGAGGATTGCTTAGCTGTTAAGTTTCCTTCTATATATTCCAAACAGAAGTTTCCTTGTATATGTTCCAGCCATCGATTAGTGTCTCAATTTGATGCGTCTAGATCAGTCTACCCAGACCCAGTTTTATTCAGGCTGCTACTACTTTATCAGGCATACTAGGTTAGTGTATTGATGTGTTGATGAGGCCTTTTTGTTTGGAACAGATTGCAGCGATTTCCCAAATCAGGATCTTCTGGTGTCATGGACCCAGATTTTCGTTTATCATTTTATCTGCATTATGATCTGATTTCAGATTGGCAGATACGCTCTATCGATTCACTGTGTTATCGTTGTGTCTTGTGCCTACAAAAAATTGTTTGAGTTGATATGCTCATGTTTTTTTTTCATTTCTAGAATTGTTGCTTTGTGTATCCGATGCAATATTTCACTTGTAGCTACTAAGCTATCTAGGTAGATTTGTTTTCTCAATATGACTAGCTGGGGCCCTAAGTATACTTCAATATTTCAAACAGAACTTCTGTCCCTTGTATAGGTCGTGGAGATAGATTAGTCATCAGTGTCTTAATTCGATTCGTCTTGGTCCACCATTCATGCATTCTGTTACAACGACTTTATCAGTCGTACTCTCTTAGTGTACTGATGTGTGGATAAGGCATTTTTGGTTTGAAATATATTGCAATGATTTCTAAAATGTGGATCTTTTTGGTGTCGCGGGTTCAAATTTCCTTCATGTTTTATCTGCATAAAGATGATCAGTTTGGTTATCAGCTAGCTTTATTTCTGTCTCTGAGAATCTACTAATATATTTCTCATCAGTCAGACACATAAGTTCAGCATGCTTCTTTGATGTCTCACGTCAAATCCTTTTTTTAACCCAATCGAACATGTTCAATTTAATCAGAGCACGTAGATTGGACCACATTTTCCCTGGACTCTCTACCGGGGACCTCAGAAGGGTTACTACCAACTTCGAAAACAAAATATTCCATGAGGCTAATAGCAAGGTAAACCTATTGTCCCCTCTTTTAGCTGATCAATTAGTATCATTTACATATGATGCAGCGTGTGCATTTCAGCTTCAGATCGGGACAAGCCTGCTGCTTTCACAAATGCAAATGTTTATATATATATATAAAAGTTTAAAACTACTGTTCTACAGCTGGCCATAGAATAACTTATTCTGTGGCCACTTTGAGTTACGATAGTTACTATTCTAATTTACGAGATTACAGTAACTCCTTATTAAGTGATTTACTATAACATTATGTTAAATATCACCGTGAGTTGTAGTAACACGAGTATCGTAAATGCATATTCATGTTATCGTAAATTGATACAAACATTATCGTAAATGAAGATGGCTATAGAATACGTTATTCTATGGCCAGCTGCAGAATAGCCTTACCCTAAAGGCCTAAATACATAGAATAACTTATTATGTTGCCACTTTGAGTTACGATAGTTACTATTCTAATTTACGAGATTACAGTAACTCCTTATTAAGTGATTTACTATAACATTATGGTAAATATCACCGTGAGTTGTAATAACACGAGAATCGTAAATGCATATTCATGTTATCGTAAATTGGTACAAACATTATCATAAATCAAGATGGCTATAGAATAAGTTATTCTATGGCCAGCTGCAGAATAGCCTTACCTAAAGGCCTAAATATATATATATATAGCCTTACCCTAAAGGCCTAAATATATATATAGAACTACTACCCTATAGCTGGCTATAAAATAACTTATTCTGTAGCCACTTTGAGTTACGATAATTACTATGTTAATTTACGAGATTATAGTAACTCCTTACTAAGTGGTTTACTATAGCGTTATGGTAAATATCCCCATATGTTATAGTAACCCAACTATCGTAAATATGTATTGACATTATCGTAAATTAGTATATAAAATTATCGTAAATAGAGGTGGCTATAGAATAACTTATTTTGTAGCTGGCTACTGAATATACTCTCCATATATATATATACAAAGGACTGCGCTAGTTGGTACCCTAGGTACTAAATAATATTCAGTACCCGGCCCCTCCAAGTTGCGCCTGCTCGGACGCCCGGTTGCCCGATTTTACAGCGCGCGCTTCGAACCACGGGCCGGTTTTTCTAGTGTGCGCCTCTACGATCTGCTTTCTGCCGGTTTTACTTTGTTTAAAAAAATCTGACGTGGTTGTTATCCGGCCAGTTTTCTGTTTTTTATTAAATTCTAGCATGGTTGTTGTCTAGCTAGCTTTTCCTTTTTCAAATTTCTGACTAGGTAGATCGGGATTTGTTGACAAGCAATATAGATATCCTATTTAGGTATGAAGGGGAATTAATTTCCTGGAGACGGAAAAAATGAATTTGCAGTTAGAAATATAGAAAAGATTAGATAACAAAGGTATTGAAAAGGGTGACTATAGTTATTGTGGTTCAATATTTGTTCGTTCATATACATGACTGTAGGGATAAGGGCGTTATTCTATGATGAAAGGCACCATACAAGATTTGTTAAATTATTTGTATCACGCAGAAAGGGCGATAAAAAAATCATACTTTTTTGCAAGCAATGTTTTTTTCAACATCAGCACAAACACAGTCATTGCTCAGATACATACACACCAAGTGGTATGTAAAAAAATCACGCCTGGTATATAAACATGCGCCCAAACCTTTATACATTACTATAAACAGCAAGTTGGGAGGGCACGCTACTTCAAGGTACAACACTAGTCAAGGCATAAGCATTTGTGGTCCAGTAGGCAGCACATCTATCAGAGACAGCTCCACGAGGCAAAGTTCAAGGCTTCTCTCAGTCGACCTTCGTCGTGTTGTAGCCACAAGGAAAATGTGAGTGATTTACAGTTTAATTTGAAAGAATCACAGAATAACTCAATTTGCATGGAAAACAAGCCTGAAAAACAAATGTCTGATCAAAGATATTTACAGTGCAGTGTAGTTGGAGGTGGGTGCTTTGATGGAGAACGTCCGGGATTTGCACACAGAACCTAAGAAAGAACAAAAGAGAATAAATAACACTGATGAAAATATTAGCTCTAACCACGAAGCATGATTAAAGATATTTAGAGTGGACTTTAAAATGGCATGTTGACTTCTGGCATCTGACAAAAGCTGATCATCATTGAAGTTTGTTGAATTAAGCTGGAAGATAGCAAACACTAATATTTGATATCGTAAAAATGCATACAAACAGATCATGCTGTAGGAGCGCGTTTGATAATTATTGTCATTTCCCAATTTTATAACCTCGAGAAACTGACATAAGAAATTAAGAACTGAACACATTAAGCAAAAGAGATTTGATAAAATTGGAGAGATCACTTTCAATCACAGACCATCCGGCATCAGCAAGCCCATTTATGGCTTCTTTAAACCTCTGTAGAGGTAAAGAAAAAGGTACAATTGTGACTAAAGAAGATTCATAATAACAATCATGAATCTGTCTATATTGTTCAGGAACCATGAAAATTATGATAGAAAAAATCAGAATTGGAAGCCAAACTAATCACCAATTCGACACATATTCATCCATGAAATTTGGATGCTGTATTCATTTATAGTATGGGTGTGAACATCAGTTTAAGTCATCTTGATTGAGGTTCATGTCAGGTAGCAATTTCAACATTACAAGACATACTAGTGCTAGATAGCAATAAAAAATCTTCAAAACTTTGAATGGACTGTCACAAGGCATCAACAAATCTATCCCGACATGTGTGAACTAATCAACTCAAAAAGAAATAGAAAAGGAAGATCATGTTGTGGTGCCACAAGTGAGTGGAAAAATCTTATCGGCCTACAACCGCATAGTTGATAAAGTTGGGGTAAATCAGCGAACCATGAAACATATAAGTATGAGCAGTATACAAATGGTCTTGCAAGGAAGCAAAGTGGCATGCATAATAGGATACGGAAATTTTAGAATACATGAGCATATGAACAACAATGATCAGCTTTGGGGTTCAAGAGCATATGAGTATCAGGTGCTCACACATGTAATTGTCAAAAGCGTACCATAATGATTATCAGTCAGAAACCTTAAATCTGTAATATCAAGTGCATACATAGATAAGGATGGATAAATCATAAAATCAATGCCAAATTGTTGCTTTTTTAACCTTAAATCTGTAATATTAACATTTCTGCTTTTTTAATCTTAGCATCAAAGATGAATTTCAATCTGAATTATTGCATCTACACTTAACTTTAGGTGTACTAAATACATGATTTTTATGATTATTTTTGAAACATTGTAACATGGTATTTTAGTCCTTTAGCTAACGAGGGTGCCAGCCTCCCTGGGCACCATATGATTATCCATTTGGCTCCACCTTAATTATATGCCACACTTCAAAACTGAAGACGAATCTGGAAAAATTTAAAATGACATACTAGGATAAGCCAATACCACATAATTTAAAATGATAAGAAGTCGAATCTAGAAAAATATGGAAATACCAGTACAGTCTGGCAAGAGGCTCACCTTTGAGGCCTTTTCTTTGAAACTGTGTTCTCAAATGAATAACAAAGCGATGATAGAAAAAGCATCAGTTGTGTTCCCTTGCAATGGCTTCCAACACACATGCCTTCATGCAGACCTGAAGTACACAAATATATTGAATACTAATGAACTTCTAATGAACTAGTGGAAAAGCTAACTAGAAATGCTTTGATTAACAAAAGGCCTGCATGAATATATCTGCATGCAACCTAACTAGAATGCAGGAATCTATCTGCATGAAACTGATTAATAAAAGGTTTCTATGAAAATTATCAGTCTATCATATGCATGAAACCTAACTAGAGTGACAGGTAGACAATGAATCTATCAACACACCAATCTGGTAATGTCTCCTTTTCAATTGTGATCTCTCTTTGTGTTTATTTTTTATGAGCTAAATAAGTAAATAGATTGAATGTTTATAAAATTCTTCAAATGTGACACTTAGAAACATAGTATTCAGAAAAAGTTTTTTGTACTATTGAATTTATTAGGAAAAATTCAACTATCCAAAACTATTTAATGAAAGTATTTCTTTTAACAACCAGAAAGAAAAACTACCTAAGCATGAAAATAATGGAAGGTCGGTGTCATTTATCAGAGATAATCTGAATTTTATTTACTAAATTTATCCTGTGAAATTTTATTCCCCTGAGAAATCAGCTGATGGAAGATGTACACAATGGCAGCAAGCCAGCAAATATACAATCATAACCATGGCAAGAGCAGGTTATAAAGATGTTGTTGGGTTTCATTCAGACAAACAGAGGTTCTAACATACAGTGCACAGTTAGTCTAGTTAACAAGTTGATATCTACAGATTTCTGATTCCGACAAGTTGATACCAAATGAACACACAAAGAATTAATTTGACAAGGAAATATGAAGTGGACAATGAGGATGCTGAGGAGCAGAGGCCATACACAGTCTTGGAAGCTCCTCACCTTGGAATGAAATTGTGCTGCACCAAGGAAAGAGAATCGGATAAAAGAAGTTATAAACCTTGACCTTAATTGTACATAGTAGTTCATCACATGCCATCTGCATACAACATTTCACTCCTGGCAAGTTTAAATGTTCAATCAAGTTTAGAGCTCAGAAACTAATTCAATTAGAGTAAAGGTAAGTGACAGAAAATTCCAACAAATCCTTACCAGCGTCTATGTTTTTATTTTCCTATTTACTGTGTTGGGATCTTTGTTGAGCTTCAGCAACAAAATTAATTTATGCTTGTTCATAAAAAATGCAGGAACTTGATCTAATTAGCACCAGCAGCAATGCGTATTGGCTGTTTCGTTCACAGTAAGGGAAATTTAAGAATGTTAAGCAAAAAAAAATGACCTGTATGGTAGGTCCTAGGATGCATCCCCTTTGTTTCCTGATTCTTCAAAGTTGTGGGATCATTCGTAGTTCTTACAAGAATTTGTTAGCATATCTGGACCACAAGGAAAAGGGGATTAACATGCATGCAAGAACCTCTAGTAAAATTAACAGAACAATTTGTCAATATTGATCAGCAAATAATAATTTTTACACAAGAATACAATCAAAAGCATAGGTGAATGTCACAACAATCATAGATGAAATGAGGATAAAATTTTATGGTTACGAAGATGCAAACAAAGATGCTGCCATGATGCACTCGGTGGTAGCCATTGCCCTTTTATTCCTAACTTCTATTTTTCTGATTCAATTATAAAAAAAGAATTATCTTTAACACAAGGAGTATTTACACTATTTAAGAAATAACATAATCTGAAACATTAGCTAAAGAACACAAGAATGCAATATAGCTCTAGAAAATCAATAACATTAGCATGCATATAAAAATTGGTAGGTTCAACTAGAAAATTAAGCAAACAATTGATAAAATCACACACACATCATTTTTTCAAGTAGTACTCAACATGTAATACAGTGTCTCAATCCAGTCGTGTAGGCTATTTAGGGTTCGCCACATAACCAGCATAACAATGGCGGCCAACTTGCTACAAGTGTTGTGCTATTGTGACCTATACATGTTCACTGAAAAAAGTAAGCATGTGCATATGCATCGCATTGGCAACTGATGTGGATTTTTATCCAACAAGCCACTGGGAAAAAAGCTAGTTGATTAATATGGGAGTCCAAAGACCTGTTTTCTAGTAAATTGTCTTGTTGTGTGGGAAGTAGGGTTACTAGCGTCGATTATTGCAGTTATGAATCCTAAATCATCATGTAATACATAGTTCTAGAACCTTGGTGGCTTTGATTTTGCCTTGTTTACAAAGTCAAAACCTGCACACTCTTATATGGAGACAGCTTGATGGCACTTGACCTTGCAAACCTAAAAGAGGAGGGCAGGAAGGGAGGGAGGGAGGGAGAGAGAGAGAGAAGGCACCTACAACATACAACTATCTATAGATATAGTACTACAATCTTAAAATGTACTTTTGAAAAGAATATGTATACATACTACTTTACAAAAAGATTATGTATGGTGTATTCAATTTTGAGGAGTATTTGTACATCTTACAAGGGAGTAAAAGTATATACTCCCTTTGTTGTGCACATATATACTCACTTCTAATTTCATAAGACTGGTGGCTGGTCCAATTACAGAAGCAAAGCATTCTCTAGTTGATTACAGTAACTCAATCTATAATATAGATGCAAACTGATATGCAATTCTGTGGCATCTACTGGCTGACAAAAGTTATCTAAACTGAACATATATGCACTCACTACACGATAGCTTCAGCTATAAACTCTGAACTTGCTACTTCACTGTGCTATACTCATTCCTCATATATTCGAGTCCTTCGTGAACATCATGATTCCAAACCAATCAGAAATTTTTTTGTCAAGTTATAATGTTATATGAAAAATATCAAATGATACTATGATCAAGAAAGGCATGCAAACATGCACTTATCTAAAAAGGTATCTAAGCATACTCATATTTGAAAAATAGCATCTAAGCATACTCTTAATTCTTGAACATTGATTCTAATAAAAAATACGAAAGCCAGAACATAGTAGTAGTTCCATGGTCTACAATCTAGAAAACTAAGCTTGGGAATGAACTAATCCATCTCAAAATCAAAATAGTAGCATGGGTTTCTCTATTATACCTGGATTGCACATTTCACTACTGCATTCTCCTGCTTATGCTAGTAAAGATGCAAAGAGAGTGCTAGCTTAAAATGGAATAGTTTCACTTGATCAAACTTTAGGGTGTGACTGAACTCTGAAGTGTCACTCAAAAGCAACATGAAATGCTTTGCCATCATCGGGCAAACAAAATATCATGCTGAAAAGGAAATGGTAAGCAGAGAAAGTTTACTATTAGGAAAATCCTGGCCTCCGGACCCTGACAAGAAATTTTTTAAAAAAACATCAAATGAAGAATAATATATATTGCAATATAGCTTCCCATCTGAGATTACATCCAGAGAAACATTATTTATAAGCTGAGAATTTACGTGAAAGCAAATTATCATATAAAATTTTCATGATATGACATTTGAATATTGCATTTTGTAGCTGATTAGGTCTTAGCAACAAACATTTTAGCTCTTCTGAGATAAAAAAAACTGATATATTCCTTAAGCTAAGAAGATTCAGTTTAGTTTGCAGGGAACTATGGTTAAGAAAAATAATTTATGCTTGTTCACCATAAACTTGATCTAACTAGCATAAGAGGCAATACCTATCAGTTATTGCGCATAATGACACACCACACTGATTAGGTATTTTTTCAAATGTGAAAATATGTGTTTTACCAAAAATAATTACTAGGAATCAAATGCACGATAGTTTCTTAGGTGAGTGTCTCCTTAGGTGTGATTCATTATTACGATCAGTTCAGCAAGCTCATAAGTACATAAGACTGCAAATAAAGTGACAAGATCAAAATAGTCTCCTTGATCTATTTCTACGCCTGTCATCATAGATCTGAAAAATGCCATATTGTTGCTAAATCTATATCAAACCAAATAAAAAAACATGTGGCTGGAGCATGATAACAAAGAAATAATCCAGGAGCCTGACACTTGAAAAGCAAGAGAATATTTGATGCATTCTGGTTTGGCTGTAGCAAGTGTGGACTAATTAACCTGAAGAACCTTCAAATCAGTTGTGCATGTTCATGGATTGGATGTCGATTCTCCCATGCCCTCCTGCATGGTCCTAACAATGGCAAGCTGCATGTGTGTGAGATGGTTTACCAAGCTGCATGCGTGTGAGATGGTTTACCTCAGAAAAATCAGAACAAATCCATGTATGAAATGAACCTTCGGAAGGCCTGGCAACGCCCTCCACCGTCATAGAGGCCATGGGGCGTGACGGTGTTGTGCTCATGGTGATGCACCACACCCAGAGGCGCCGCCACCATGGGGATGGAGATCGCAACCTGGTGGGTGCCGCCACCGCGGGGGAACGGGACAGGGGACGCCGGTGAAGCGGAGATGGGGCGGTGCCGCTGTTGGTGAAGGGGAGATGGGTCGCGGCCACTGTCGTCGTGGGGGAGCGGCGTCCGTGTGGGATGGCCATGCCATGGCCACGACCAGAGGGGCAAGGGGAAGGCGAGTCATGATCTAATCCGCCGGTGGAGGGGAAGGGACGCTGCGGCCAGGGGCCGCCACCGCAGGGGGCCGTGGAGGGCGCCGCTGCCCTAGCCGAGCCGGCGGCGCCAGGAGCGCCGGTATGAGGCGCTAGATCCGCCAAGGCAGGGGAAGCTGGACTCTAGCCCTCGGCGGTACGAGGCGCTAGATCCGCCAGGAGCGCTGGTACGAGGCGCTAGCCCTCGGTAGCGGCGAAGCTGGGCTTGTGTGGCGGGTCCGGAGGTTAGGGCATGCTGGCCAAGAACGTCAGGACGGGCGACGCGATGCGTCTGCGCCCGCACATCGCTGGGCGACGCGCTGCCGCACGGCGGAGAAGTAGGCAGCGACATAGCGGCGGTGGTAGGGAGAGGGGTCGGACGGGCGGTGCTGGCAGAGGGAGGGAATGAGGAGAGACGGGGTGGGAAAATAGAAACTGCAAAGAAATCGTCGGTGGGTGGGCGAGCTTCGGAGCGGCATAGCAGCTCGAGCTCATGAGTGGGTGGGCCGGGCCTATGAGCGGGGGGAACCAGTGCGGGTCCGAGGTGGGAGCGGGGGGTGGGGGGACCGGCGCAGGGAAGTGCCCGTGTTTGGCTCCGTGATTTGGACTCGGGTACTGATTATTATTCAGTACCCAAGGTAATATATATATACTACGGTTCTGCAGCTGGCTATAGAATAATTTATTCTGTGGCCACTTTGAGTTACGATAATTACTATTCTAATTTACGAGATTACAGTAAATTCTTACTAAGCGATTTACTATAACATTATGGTAAATATCACCGTGAGTTATAGTAACACGAGTATCGTAAATGCATATTCATGTTATCGTAAATTGGTACAAACATTATTGTAAATCAAGGTGGCTATAGAATAAGTTATTCTATAGCCAGCTGCAGAATAGCCTTACCCTATATATGTATATGTATATGTATATGTATATATATGTGTGTATGTATATCTGCAGAATAGCCTTAGCCTATATATATATATATATATATATATATATATATATATATATATATATATATATATATATATATATATATATATATAATAAGTAACTAGCGAGTGCAATATCATACCAATGTGACTGAAATGAAAAATTAATAAAATTCGAGGTTACATGTTTTCTTCCATTGTTTCTGTTTTATTGCCTCCGTCTCATATCATAGGGATGTAATGTAATTTATTCCCTTTTTTTACCAGGAAGAATATATTAGGAAAATAGCTCTCAAGTTGGATATTCTGGAGGGAAAACAAAATGTAGTACAGCAACAAATACATATGCGGCCAGTTAATGCACTTCAAGCAAAGGATGGAGGTAATTATTCCACTGCTGCAATGCCACAGGGGGCATCGATGATGTCTTGTTATGGAGGGCGATCTTCTCAGATGCAAAGCCAACCTATGGCACCTCCATCTTTGGATGCAGTGGCTAACAAGAATATGGCGTATCAGAAGGATCTGCAAATGCATTACCAAAACTTTATACATAATCCGACGAGTATTGCACAGGCACAAGAGCAATCAGTTGTTCAACCAAATGGGCAGCATAATCACCTTCCTATGCAAAGTGCCAGAGGAACTAGTATGCTGCTGCGCGAGCTGATGATAATGAACCAGCAAGGTATGGGGCTCAATCAACAGCAGATGGACAGGCAAGATGCATAGTGGTCACCCGGAAGGAGGGAACAGTCAGCACAATGCTGGGTTTACTGTCAGCAGAATGGAATCTCAGCAGGTAATGATGGAACGTGCTGTAGAAGTTGATTGGCGGGAGGAAATGTCCCAACAGGTAAGAATACTCCTTTCGACATGTGTTAAGGCTGAGACATGGATTTGCAGTGAATTCTTCATTTTTCTAAGTCATTTGATCTGTGAGCCATGTCTATTTATATCTATAAAGTAAAATGCTGCTGCCTAAATTTAAGATTGTTGCGGTGTCATTGCTCACATAATGGATATGTATGGTCTTGTCTTTTAATCGATTAAAAAACACAGTTACACAAGCATTAATATAGTGTTGAAATACTAATAGTCATACAATCAGTTTAACCTGTTTTCGTTTGCCTGGATTGCAGATAAAGAAACTAAAGGACGATTGCTTTGCAGAGCTCATGGAACTTCATCAAGGGATTATTTATCCAGATATTACAAAGGTCATCTTCCTGTTAACACTTTGTCCCTTCCTATGAACCTTCATCAATTGATATTTTAATGCATCTCAATCTCTTACATTCCTTCGTTACATATATATGTACAGGAACAGTTAGAGGCACTACCAAAACGCGAAAATCTATTGTACAAATTTAGATTATATGTGAAGGAGAAAGCCAGAGCGACGCTGAATTTCTTACTACTAGACAAAGACAAAATCTCCGAAAACTTAAGGGGAAAGTTCTCCATGTATGAGAAGTCCACAGAAGAGTTGCTACTTCCCTACAGGAAAAGTAAAGATCGAAAGGCAGAGATGGATGCAAGATTAAAGTCCCAGATTTCTCATGGGCATCCTCAGACCATCGATCTTAGTTGTGATCTGGCTCCATCTGATGGTGGTTCCAGGTTAAGTATAAAGTACCACTTGCCTTTCATAGGAGTTAATATTAACTGTCGAGATGTTAGAAAAAAACAATATTAACTTTTGAGAAATGGAGTACTTGATAGCTGATTGTGTGTGACTATGAGCCTAAATCAGAACGAAAAAATACTGATGATGTGTTGGGCTGCATTTTATAGTGCCTTCTCATACAAATTTACCATTTTAAGTTTCCTCTTCAGTGAAAAACATTTTAGATTACCAGCTTCTGAATGACTCAGCTTGTTTATTTCCTGTTTTCTGTTATATAAGACAAATTTGTGAAATTCGTTTATATTTCTCCCATGTAGTAGCCATCACAAGCAGCAAGAGCCACCAATAAGCTCTTGTTTCCCAGAGAAATCACATGGATCCTTGCAGTCTTCACCAATCAATAAGCTTCAGGAGGACTTCATACTATTGCCTATTACCAATCCAGGAGTTGTAAAAGTTTCCTCGAACTCTGCCTCTATAAAATCCACATCACCGTCACTTGTTGCGAAGCAAGATGCTCTAAAAGTTGCAACCTTATCCTCTGATTCGGTGAAGTTCACAGTGCCATCACCAGTTTCCATGACAGGTAATGTAAAATCTGCTTCACGCTCTTCTTCAGTTAAGTCCACTTTGCCATCCATTGCCCGAGTCTGGTATTACACAACCTGTCCTTCACTGAAATTGCCGTTGCCATCACCCTTTCAACTGTCTGCTGTTATCGAAGCCACTTCACCCTGTGCTTCAGTGAAATCAACACTGCCATTACCTGTTACCGTTTCAGGGGTTGTTCCAGCTGCTTCAACGTGTGCTCCGGTGATGCCCACATCATCAGAGAATTTTAAGAGTGTTTCTGCCTCACAGTTAGTGGACAATTCAGCTGCTGCAGCAGAGTTAACGGCCGGAGGAACAGCAACAAGAGAAGCAGCAGCAGCAGCGAATGAATCTGAACAAGTAAATCCCACTATGACAGCCACCCCAATTCAGGTGCAGATAGCAGATAGTGCATTAGAAGATAACCACCACGGTGGAGCTGAAACAGTGGTTGCTAAGAAGTGTTGAACTGTGATCTAAATTCAGTTATGTATAAAATAAAGGCTAATTTCTGCCAGAGCGAAGCGAGGCCCGTCGCCGGGGGGCTTATGCTCATGTTGATAATGGAAAGCTAGAACCTAGAGCCATTAAGTGTTTGTTTCTTGGTTATGGTTCTGGAGTTAAAGGATATAAGTTATGGAATCCTGAAACTAAAAAGACTTTCATGAACAGGAGCTTTGTTTTCAATGAATCTGTTATGTTTAATGACAGCTTGTCCACAGATGTTTCTCCAGTTGGTTCTGATGAGGAGCAGCAACATGTTAGCGTGCAGGTGGAGCACGTAGATGATCAGAAAACTGAAATTGTTGATAATAATGCTCATGATATTGTTCAGCACTCACCTCCTATTTTGCAGCCTCAAAATCAGTCTATTGCAGATCGCAGAACAAAGATGAATTGTGGTCATCGTCCACGTTTAATTGAGGAATGTGATATGGTTCATTATGCTTTTAGTTGTGCTGAACAGGTGGAGAACATTCATGAGCCGGCTATCTACACTGAAGCTGTTGTTTCTGGTGACCACGAGAAGTGGATTTTCGCTATGCAAGAGGAGATGCAGTCACTCGAGAAAAATAGCACATGGGATATTGTGCGTTTGCCTAAACAAAAGAAGGCCATTCATTGCAAATGGATCTTCAAGAGAAAGGAGGGTTTGTCTCCTAGTGAGCCTCAAAGATTTAAGGCAAGGTTAGTAGCAAAAGGATTCAGTCAGATTCCTGGTGTTGATTATAATAATGTGTTCTCTCTAGTTATAAAGCATAGTTCAATTCGTACATTTTTTGGTATTGTTGCTAGGCGAGATCTTGAGCTTGAGCAGTTAGATGTAAAGACTGCGTTTCTTCATGGAGAGCTCGAGGAGGAGATATACATGGACCAGCCAGAAGGGTTCATAGTACCTGGTAAGGAGGATCGTGTTTGCAAATTAAAGAGGTCCCTATATGGTTTGAAACAAAAAAATTACAAAAATGACACTCGAAAGATTGAGTCCTTGATTATGATGACACTCGAGTGGATGACAAGTGGGCTCTTCTGTGTCTATGAATGTGGATCCAGTGCCAAATCTGCAAACGACCGATGTTTCGAGTCTTATTTTTGCAAATCGCCCGTTTGAAACAGTCTCCTCGTCAATGGTATAAAATGTTTGATTCTTTTATGATGTCACATGGTTTTAAGAGGTCTGAATTTAATAGCTGTGTGTACATTAAATTTATTGATGGATCATCTATATACTTACTGTTATATGTTGATGATATGTTGATTGTTGCCAAGAGCAAGAAAGAAATCACTACATTGAAGAAACTGTTGAGTAGTGAGTTTGAGATGAAGGATCTTGGTGCTGCTAAGAAAATTCTAGGTATGGAGATTACAAGAGACAAAAAATCTTGTTTGTTATTTCTTAGTCAGCAAAGTTACGTTAAGAAAGTTCTTCATCGTTTCAACATGCATGATGCAAAGTCTGTTAGTACTCCTATTGCTCCTCATTTTAAATTAGCAGCTTTACAATGTGCTAGTACAGATGAGAATTTTGAGTACATGTTAAGAGTTCCATATTTTAGTGATGTTGGTTCTTTGATGTATGCTATGGTTTGCTCTCGTCTTGATTTATCATATGCTATGAGTTTGGTTAGTAGATACATGGCTAATCCTGGTAAAGAACATTGGAATGTTGTTCAGTGAATTTTCAGGTACCTTCGTGGCACAACAAATGCTTGTTTAAAGTTTGGCAGGACGGAGAAGGGACTCACTGGCTGTGTGGATTCAGATTTTGCTGCCAATTTAGATAAGAGGAGATCTCTCACAGGTTATGTGTTCACTGTTGGTGGTTGTGCTGTGAGCTGGAGGACAACATTGTAGTCTGTTGTTGCCTTGTCTACCACTGAAGTAGAATACATGGCTGTTGCTGAAGCATGTAAAGAATCGGTTTGATTGAAAGGCTTGTTCGCTGAGCTCTGTAGAGATAATTCTTGCATTAATCTATTTTGTGACAGTCAAAGTGCTATATGTCTCACTAAAGATCAGATGTTTCATGAGAGAACGAAGCACATTGATGTCAAATACCTTTATATTCGTGATGTTGTCGCGCAAGGTAACCTGAAGGTATGCAAGATAAGCACACATGATAATCCTGCTGATACGTTGACAAAGCCAGTTTCTATTGCTAAGTTTGAGCTAGTTGGTATAACTGTTTAGCCCAAGAGGCTATTTGGCACCGGAAGTATTTTTTTGTTGTTTCAGGGAGGGTGAATGTTCGTTTCATGCTAAAAGAAGGAATTTGTCTTAAGGTGGAGTTTGTTGAGTTGTGATCCAAATTCAGTTATGTACAAGATAAAGCTAATTTGTGCCGGAGCGAAGCGAGGCCCGTCGCTGGGAGGCTAATTCCTGCTGGTATGGATCGTCGCCTATTAGGGTTTTCCATTTCTATATATACCTCCTGTAAGCCGTCGTCTTGGGATAAGAAAAGTTGTAAATCCCCGACGTTTGTAACCTCACCCGATATAGTGAAGATTTACTGGTTGGTGCCTGTAGTTTTTTCCCTTCCTCCTTGGAAGCGTTTTCCACGTTAAAATCTCGTGTTCCCTGTGCTTAATCTATTGTTTTTCGTCGTTTATATTGCCTATCGTTTCTGACAAGAAGCCCATCGATTGCCTAATTGAAGTAGTTAGAATGCAAGATTACTCATCTTGGCAAAAACTTTTTCTATATTTCAAATTCTCTTACTTATTATTTGAAATATTATCAGGTGAGGGTTTCATCACCAGCAATGCTTTACGACTCAGCCAATTCTATTTGCACAGTCAGCATGAACGATCTGGTACCACATTGGGAAATTGACGAGTTTCAGGATTGGGGTTTCTTCTCAGATCAGGGTGGATCTAGCACTGCGAACAAGATGAAGCGCATTCTCGAAAGTACATGGGGCAGGGTAGAATCAAATGCAGAACATGGGGCTAAGAGGCAGAGAACAACGGTATTAGCATGAAGCATCATTATATTATTGTGTTTAGTTTTTCAAAACAGTATTACCACAATTTTCTGAAGCCAATGTAGTGCTGACCAACCAGTTATCTGTCATAACATGAACAATCTCTCACACTATTCAATTTTTTTGTAGCAGAATGCTAAGGATGCTCTGTTAGACGAGATAAGATCTATCAACAGCAGGCTGTTCGATACTGTTATCACCATTGTTGATGACAGCGGCACAGATGCGATCACCTCTAGAAATGGTGGCACACTTGTCGAGTTCTCTTACACTGCCATGTCATTGAGTCCAGACCTGAAATTGCTCTTTGCCGCATCTGAAATGGTACTTAATATTCAGAAACTTATTTGCATATTTCGGCACTTTGGATAAGTTACAGCGTATTGATGGACTCCCTGACCAATTGTTGCAGCCTATTATCTTGCCTGTGAAGCTATTGGTCCCTGTGGATTACCCCAGGAAGTCTCCTGTGCTTGTCAGTGACCAGTGGGATGAGCCATTGAGGTGAGTTCAGTTAGCTTGATAGCTAACTGCTAGTCTACATGGTCAGTACATTTTCAGTTTGTTGTTGCATTGCTAAGGTGTGTTCTGGCGGCCTGCAGGAAGAGGATGACCAACATTTTAGGCACGGCAGAAGTGTCCTTCCGGCATGCCCTCAACGATCTCCCAAAGTCGATGATGATCAGCAACATGGCAAGGGTGTGGGATGACGCTGTACGGAAGGCCATCATGGAGTTTGCAAAGCAGCACGGTGGAGGGACATTCAGCTCGACGTATCGCCTGTGGGAGCGGTGCTGATGACCGTGCCTGAGAAATGGACTGTGGGAGTGGGAAAAAAAATATAGCATGTTGATGAATTGAACATTATGTCGCATGCACTAGCTAGTTCAACTCAAAATAACTAACTGATGACAAAAAAAGGTGGGCAGTTAACTTATGTTGATGGGTTTCCTTACATGGAGGTTTTGTTAGGCCTTAGATGTGGAATATAAGCAAACAACTATTTATTTAATCGTGCCGGGTAGCATTCAAAATTGAGACATTGAGCACTGTGAACACAAGGTTGATATGTGCCCTTGTGTGTGAAGTTTGTGATGAGTGATTGTCAGAGATGATCGGCTTTGGTTGAGTTAGGAGACTAACCATGACGTGAGTATGCGTGTGCGACATTTCTCTTGGTTGTGTTGGTGTTCAGCTATGGAGCATAGAGTCGGTCGACGGCCATGGTGAAGATCAAGCAGAGACTAGGAGAGGTAAAAGACGGATGTGAGGCTTGGACCTAGGGACCGAGATGGCCGGAAGACTGACCGTGTTGGCTGATACTTGGGGACATCAACAAGTAAGAGCACATGAGGAGTAGACGTGTTGACCAAGTCAAGACGACGGTTGTTGAAGTCAAGCGGAGGCACTCGAGGACTTGGTGATCAGGCGGTCGAGGATGATGGTGACACGTTTTGACATCGTGGAGGCGTAGCGGATATGCTTCTCTTGGCAGTGGTGGTTTGGGCCTCAAAACCACCAGGTGGACGGTTTCTCAAGTTTGGACCTCAAGACCCGGTTGGAGTTCTGACGGGAATGGGAGGAGGCACGTGGCGTCATTATGAAGTTTGCGCCAAGGCGAAGCAAAGTCGTGAAGAGCCCGTGTCCATTAGATGCTTGGACCTCAAGTTGGACCATTTTGCCCCTATGTTAAATGGTTCAGCTAAAATATCTGAGAGCGTGTTGGGAATGTGTAATAGCTCTATAAATAAGGTAGAGGCTGCCCCCAACCAGCCATTTGTTCAATTGTTTTCATTTTTAGGCTTTTCCCAGTCTCTAGTTTACTCTTCCATCTGTTGAGATCCGCAGTGAGAGAATCAGACCTCTATTGTGTTAATCTTTCTTATGTATGACCAAATCTTATTGGTGCTGTTCCCAAAAAAAATTTTTGTTGGTGCTTGAAATAAAGCAATTTGACCCAGTGTTTAAAAAGGCGCTACTAGGTGCTCGCCTGGACGTGCTTATGCGCTAGGCAGAGGGGTGTCGCCTTGCCTAAGGGGGTAGGCAGAGGATAGACGCGGCGTGGAGGAGGGCGAGCTGCCGATGCGGCCAGGAGGCAGCAGGCGACGAGCGGAGGCTGGGGCACGGCATGGAGGAAGGCGGGCTGCAGGTACATCTGTGAGGGCGTGCGGGGTGCCGATGTTCGGTGGCAGCAGAGAAGGCGGACGCGCAGCAGCGGGGATGGTAGGTGCAGCCAAGAGGAGCGGGTGGTGTCAGAGAAGGAGGGAGGAGGCACGCCGCGCGCGCCACCGGAGAAGGAGGAGGAGGAGGTGCGCCGCGCACCTGGGGCAGCAGAGACGGGTAGCAAAGAAGGGAGGCAGAGAAAGCAGAGTATGGTGGATGGATAAGGTTCGTGTTGGCATTTCTTAGCGCAATCACTAAGTTTGGAGATAGAATCCATCCTTGGCAATGGCACCAGAAATGCTTATTGGTATTTCTTAGGACCATCACTAGGATTAGGATAAATATTATCAATGGCGCCAAGGAACACCAACACGATAGTTCTTAACGATTACAGAAAATTTTCGCAAGTGCACGGATCTATCATTGTAGCATTTCACCCGGAAGTATTCAGGGTATCGTTATTTATATTTTCCCAAAGGAAGGCACGGTGTAAAGATTCTAGTATAGATATAAACAAGATTACATGCTTGAAAAGTGAACCAAAGTTTATGATAGGGGTAAATATGGTATATTTAGGATAGTGGACACACACTTGGGCCAACCTCAAGGATAAAAGAGAAACAAAGAATAAAATAATATTCCTAAGTGGAGCAGGCTTGTTCTAATAGAGCCATGCAAAGAAAAGTTGATGATTATCAATGTACATGAATAAGAGCTAGAGCTAGGCATGAGTTGCGTCAGGAGGCCACCGAGTACTGGTCTGCCAGCAACCTCATGTGACAATTTAGACTTCTACACCATATCCGAATGTGGGGAATTACAAGGAACGAACATGGCTATCACCACCTGCCACCTACCCCTCCACAGTGGAGTAGGAAATGCATTCACCTATTCCTATGTACCCAGGCACCACGCCCGATTACACAGAAACTACCCAAGTCCTCCCGGGCCCTATGAATTGACAAGGAAAAGACTTGGGCACACCCACAGACACAATGAACCGCCACCTCAACATAACTCTAATCTTGCTCAAATACTTTGCATGAAAGATTAAGCATAAAGTTCTACATGTTAAGTTCATAACTTAGAAACTATATGCTAGTTCATATGTCAAGATCATAACATGAAAACTATACTTTAGTTCATAAGCACAACTATATTGATAAAATGAGAACAAGGCGATGGAAGAATTCTTCATATTATTCATACCAAGATTCCTTTCTTCCAAGGAGCCAAGCTCTCCAAGGTAGCTCTTGCTAGCTCCAAAAGACTACTAAATGTAAAAGAGTACAAGATGTGGTGTGAGGTGTTTGGGTCCAAATTGAGATGTGTGTGTGTTGGGGGAGCTCCACCCCTTCTTTTATACTAACTACCGGTCGGTTTCGGTGGAGATAAACATGGGAACCTCCCGAACCGACCCCTAGGCGCATTGATTGTAACGCCTGCGCAAGGTGGGGCCGAGCGGAGCTGGGGGCGGTGCGCCCGCACCCCTGGTGCGGCTGCACCAGGCCTGGCCCATCTTGCCACCGCCTTCATGTGGTCAGTTCCTGGTCAGGCCTAAGCCATGTCTACGATGGTGGTCGGCCCAGATTTGATAGTTGATTGGGATTTCTCTTGTGTCTCTCCACGATTCTGCTTTACGCTTTGCCTAATTGCACCTTGTTGATCATATTTCCCATATATGTCATGCAAAATACTAAGTCTCCAATACATGTGGAAATATGTCAATAATAAATGCATATGTGCCATAAGTTTGTTTATTTCTCCTATTTTAAGTTTTAATTGGCAGTCGGATTTGGTCGTTAAGGACCGCCAGCAGTTCGTGCGGCTAGGAGAAGGATGGTGGATGGATAAGGTGGAAGGGATGGATAAGGTGGACTAGGCTTTCTTGATGGACCTTTCTTCTAACTTTAAGTCCATGGGTCTCTTATTTCTTCTTTTACTTACGGTAATTTAAGGTAATATGCCTAGCGCCTTTTTGAACCTTGATTTGACCTGGGAAATTCGTGGCTAAGGTTTGAGTTCTTGTGGAGTGCCAGTGCCAATGCTACGAGGCATTTCGGGGATGCACATGAAAACAACTAAATAACGATATTTTTTCATAGTTTAAGTTTCACACAATTGTATATAACCATGTATATAATCCGGAAAACACTCAAGTATATCACCAATAAGTTTACATCAAGAAATTACAACCCTATGCCAATTATAATGCACAACAAGGCAATAATAAGTCATGTCTCACCTCAAAACCATCTAATTTATGATTTGCTTAAGTAGGTCATGAAATTCTCCAATTGCACTGCTCTCCAAAATGACCACCAAGAAATTCGTCCTCAGTGCATGCGTTAGCTTTGCATGGCAGATAATAAGATAACTTATTAATTTGCTATTTAGTGTGCAAATATACATAGAGAATATATATGCTCATAGTTGCATGTAATTGTATAAAAGGAAGCCTGCTAAATTCCTGTAGAAGAGCACGTGTTTAATTGTTGTTGATAAATCAAATGACTATTTGATAATAAAGATGAAACATATTATAAGTTATTACCAATTCATAGTTTTTGGAACACATGTTGGGAATTCATGACACCAATAATAAATATTGTCTTTCCATGCAGGATGCGCCAATTCTATGGCGAGTTTGAAATTATTATTGGCAATTGTAAGGAAAATGGACCCTAGGCCCATTTACTTTGGATTTTGGTGTTTGATGACCAACATAACCAAATTGGACTAATGAATTTGCAAGTAATTGTTTTTGTAGTTCAATAGGGTGCAGGACGTGACTTGAACGAAGACGACATGATGATCCCACGATCAACACCATAAGTAAGACCCTAGAAG